>JASVER010000013.1:2152297-2191721 GCA_030449065.1 Oceanodroma leucorhoa
GGGCCGTGCCCTCCCACCGCCCCGGGGCCGGGCAGCCCTGACCCCATCACGCAGGGCAGCGGCGGCCCAAGGCAAGGCTGCAGCCTGGAGAAGGGCGGCGGGTGCACCGCCGTGACTCCTCCGGTGCGGGAGAGGACAGGACAGCGGGGAGGAGGAGGAGGAGGAGGAGGAGGAGGAGGAGAAGGAGAGCTGTGCGGAAGCGGCAGCGCTTAGACAGACAGACAAACAGACAGACAAACAGACAGACAGCCTCTCCAACCTGACAAGCCCCGCTCCTGGCTATGCCGGTGCCTTCAGCGCTCAAGGGCAGCAGCTGGAGGGCCGGCTGGAGCGCAGCCGGTGCGGTGGGCAGGGTCGTGCTTCCCGGGCCTCCACTGAAAGGGGGAAAAAACAAGAAGCTAGCAGAGTAGACTGGCCTGTGGCCTTACTCATTACTTACTCTGTACCTCACGTTTTGCATGTTGAAAGCTGTCTGTGTAACCCGAGTGCCAAGAGTTACATCTACTAAGTAATTGGTGTGGTTGCTGCCTTTCACAGCACAAAATCTAATCCCGCTTCTCAAACTCGTGAAACGTCAGAGACTCCAGCTTTGTGCCGGGATGCCGAGACAAGCCAGAGGACATTTAAGACGCTTCAGCAAGCGTTTGACCCAAGCTAAAGTTTACAGCTTCTCACCGATTTCACATGGTAGCACATGTTACCCTTAACGGGGTCACGTCAGGAAYATGATAGAGATAAAGGCGCATGAGCGCTGATTTGGTAGGAAGGCGGCAGAGCTGACACAGCTTCTCCCCTTCGGACCTCTGTCCCAGTAGGGTGTCTGCCTACTCAGCTTCAGCTGCGCTGCCAAGTGACTCAGAGGCGAAACCCCCGCGCTTTGCTCAGGCTTTCCACAAAGGGTGTCACACCAGAAGCCCCAGAGGTGTTAGCAGGACTGAGCTGGACTTCTCTTGTGCATCTCTCTGCTGAGCACTTCAGTTCTTCAGRAAAAAAAAAAAGGGATTCCTTCCTTCAGAAAGAAGAGTGGGGCTTTTATTTATTTATTTATTTTTAAAGATTCTGAATAAACATTCAGTTTGCAGAGGCCTCAAGCAAGCAGACCAGGATGCTTACAGCAGCCTTATAAAAAAAACAAACCCAAAAGACCCTGCTGAGACGWAGCCATATATTTAAACCCACCTACCACTCTTCATAACTGACCCACGTAAAGTCTTTTCCTTGTGCATGGGAACTCACGCACTTGGAAACGCTTTCCTTCTCCCCATCCTTCAAGTCTTACAGATGATAAAAAAAGCTGCCTATCTAACCGCCGGGAACAGAAGTGGGGTCAGGTCAGAGCAACACCATAAACTACCATCACACATTCACAGGATAAGCAGTGTCCTGCTTGGGAGCAAATTCCACAACGCATTAAATCAGGATGCCTCCCTGTGAAACRGCTCTCCAGATGCCTTTGCTTTGCAGATGCTTTTGTGTAATAGCGACGACTACATACATACAAGGCTACATATATTTCAAAGGCTTTGAACTAAAAATTGTTGAATCTAGGATCAGAATTAACATGTCTATCCCCCCCAGAACTGGATTAATAAAAAGCCTAATAAGCGTAAGTTTGTAAAACTACAGCCAAGACCTTTACACAAGAAAGAAGCAGAAACCTTCTGCCCAAGGTTTTTAACTGGTATCACACATTACCATCATGCCAATTTTGCAATAACAGCACTAAAGCTTAAATTCCCCAGGGCAGCTTAACCATCATCAGCCTGACAGACCTTGCTTTTAGGCAAATGCCCCTTCTGACATCTGATACAAGACATGGGCCTCCAGGCCACCTTGGAGCGCAACATTTCATCAAAATACTTCAGAAGTAGTCAATGCAACATTGTTTTGCAGACATACAGGCGGGCAGAACTCCTCCTAGATTACTGACATCACAGGGAGCCTGTGTTAAGGTGCAGAAACACCAGGAGAAAAGGCTAAGAATGCCAACAGATAAATTCTTTCCAGCAAGACTGATACTTSAGTTCTTTATTTCTGGAATCAACCAACTCTATTACATAAGGAAGAAGTCTACGGTTCCACTTTAGGAGCTAGCTACACGCAATGAATCCAAATGCCTCTAACAGCATTGCACTTAGAGCTCGGTAAACAGATGCACCTGCAGGCACTACAGCAGCACTGAATATAGAAGTCAGGTTCTCAGGAAAATCCACATACAGAGACTAATCAATTTTACTGTTATTTCAGCCAGAACACGCTCCTTTTGCTACAGATCATCAGAATTCACATTGAAATGCATCGCAAGCTGCTCTCGTGTTCAACACCACACCAGAGGTTTTATTATCACCAGTTTCTGAATCGCTGAAACAAGCTCAGTTTTCCACCAAAACAGATACAAGATGATTTAAGCATACACATTGCAGAGGATAATAGAAGAAAATATCTAGATAATTCAACTCGCAGACAAATCTCTTCAATACAGTGTGCTTAAATGAGAGCTAAAGGAACTCCCCAAACCCAGATACCACAGACCAGAATAAGAAGGGGAAGACAAAACACAACCAAACCTAAAAACAGATTACATCAAGCTACCAGGAACAAGATGTCCAACAAAATCACAGCCCAGTAAGGAAGAAAACCTAGACCATAACTCTGGGTGAGAGAAAAACACCACCATACCACAGCTGGCAGAAGGAAAAAACAGCCAGTGATAATAAAGAGGTGCAAAGAAGTACCTGTTCTCTTTAGTTACCCCCACCTCTCCTCTTCTAGCCACTCAGAAAATTTGCCCCCAGCACCTGAGTCACTCCTCAGCGTAGTGGATTATTAGTTAACTCTGTAGATTAAATTAACTCTGAGTGAGACCAACTGGCCTCTTTCTCATTCTTTCGGTCTGCAGTAACCATCTGAGCAACATCCCAAAGTGCCTTGAAGGTACTTGTCACACTTCTGACACTTAACACTAGTAAAAATTAAGGCAATTAGAAAGTGAGAGTCTATTTTGGGGGGCTATATCCATTCTCCAAAAGGTGTTCACATGGGGCAATGCAGTGGGATCGGTCTAATACACCCTGCAGGAGGGAGCAGGAAAGCCGGTGCGATATGGGAAGCAGGCACAATGATCTCCCCACCTTTTCTCCCAGGAGTTCCTGATTCGCTCCTCCAAAGTTGTCTGCTTTTGGGACACCACATTGATAATAACTGGAGAAACACCCCAATATGTTTTTTAAAACTTTAAGTGTTCCAATATGCCTGATTGAGGGTTCATCAACCATTGCAGGTACCTGCATTAATACCAGCCCCCCCAGAACCCTGCCTGTGATACTTTCCTGTCTTTATCCTAACATCGTTAGAGTTAACCCAAGAGCAAGCAAAAGTAAACAGCTCAAACCAGTCTTTATTTACATGCTCAGGGTGGGACAAATAAGCAAAAGCACGTGGTTGCAAAAGCATCGCCTTGCTTAGAATGGAACGGTGAGAAAGCAAACCATCACAGGTCCCGAGGTCCCCTGACCCCGAGGTCCCCATCACCCCCTCCTGCTGGGATGACTGGTTTTCCTCCACCATCCCACTGTGTGACTCTCCACAAGCCTGGCCGGGGGTGAGGAACAGGATTCCTCCCCCAGAAACACATGAGGAAGAAAGAGATAAAGGCTCTTTTAACTGCAGACGCGTCTGTGAGCAACCGGCCAGACTGCTGTCACWTGTCAGATGATCAGGAGGAGGTGAAACCATGGAGGGAAACGTGCCTCAGGCGGCYACAGGGGAGGCTGCCGGGCCTGCCCGGTGCTGTGGGGCCCGCTCCGGCAGGAGGGAAGCGAGGAGCAGAGGGGAGGGACGGCAGGGGCACGCATCCGCGGTGCCAGGGCCATAAGCACCCACCCAAAGGAAAGCCGGCCTCCGCRGGGATTTCTGAGCTGAGTCCCCGCCTAATAAAAAAGAGCAAACCAGAAAAGCCAGGATCAGGGAAAAACCCTAAAACCCCTCCAGCCCAGGCCCCGCGTGTGGCCTCTGCTTGCCCAGCTGCCCCTGCACCAGCACCTCCGTCCCTCTCAGGCTCTGCCAGTACTGCTCAGAACAAACAGCCCTCACAGCTAATTCCAGGGCAAACACTCTCTGCTGGAGACCGCTGCATTATTTATTTTATTACTCTTTATTGTTTTATTGCTGTTTATTTCCCTCCGTGAGCATCATCACTGGTGGAAGCAAACACTCCCAAAGACGAACGGCGGCTTCRTGCCTTTGTGCAAAGCTCTAGCGGCTTTGCTGGCTTTACCGGCTTTACCGAGCCGGCAGCCGAGCCCTGCCCGCGGAGGGACGCTGCCTCCGGGGCCGCGCCGCACCGCGCGGCCTGGCCCGGCCCGGCCCAGCCCGGCCCGGCCGGCTCGGCCCGCCCGGTGGAGGTGCGGCCGCCCCCGGCCTASTGGGGCGGGCAGCGCGTTGCCTAGCAACCGCCGCCGGCTCAGCACTTCCGCCTCGGCAGGCGCCATGGCGGCCCTCGCCGGAAGCGGCGGCGGCGGGCAGCCAATGGGCGGGCGGGGCGCTGGGGCGGGCGCGGGGGGGGCAGCATGGCGGCGCTGAGCCGCTGGTGGAGTTTGGCGCTGGGAGGCCGGACGAGGTACCGCTCCGCGGCGACGGCGGGCCCGCTCGGTCCCCTTGGCCCGTTGGGGGGGTGTCGACTGTCCCCGTGTGTCGCCGCTCTGCGGCAGGSGGTGGCGGCGGGGGTGGGGGCCGAGCGCGCCGCCCAGCGCGGGGTCGGGCCGGCTGCCCTCCACGGGGACCTCTCTGAGGCTCCCCCTTTCCTCCCCTCTCCCTGAGGCAGCTGGTGTCCCGCTCCGCTGTGCCGCGGACGAGCGCTGCCGAGGCCCACGCCGGGTCCTGCCTGTGTAGTTGGCCGCCCGCTGCGGTGGGCATCGTCCTTTTCCCAGCCGGGCCCGACGGAGAGTGACCCCAGCGAGGGACAGGTCTTCCTCAGCGAGAGCTGCGTGAAGGTAGGGACCCCGGGMGGCAGCTCGGGGGCCTCTGGGAGGGGTTCCAAACTGCCTGGCCTGCCCTGGGCACATAGGGGAGGCCTTTGAGTGTTTGCTAGTTTGTTCAGCAGGTCTTTTAATCCTTTTCCTTGTCTTCTTTGCAGAGGCTGCTGGAGATCACAGAAGGCTCAGAGTTTCTCAGGCTGCAGGTGGAAGGAGGTGGCTGCTCTGGATTCCAGTACAAATTTTCCTTGGACACAGTTATCAATCCTGATGACAGGCAAGGACAAAGGGGTGTAGTGGTGGTCGGGTGTGACTGTTCTTTGCAAAGATAACAAGAAGGGTGTGCGTGACATGATAGTATCTTGAATTGAAAGGAAGAAGCCAGTGAGATAAGGAAAGTGCTCAGGCTGTGCTTCTCTGTTGGGTCTGCAGCACAGTTAATGGTTAAACATGCTGCTTTTCTGCAGGGTGTTTGAACAAGGTGGTGCCCGCGTGGTCGTGGATGTGGACAGCCTGGCCTTCGTGAAAGGTTCCATGGTGGACTTCAGCCAGGAGCTGATTCGCAGCTCCTTCCAGGTGGTGAGCAACCCCCAGGCAGAGAAGGGTTGCTCATGTGGGACTTCCTTCTCTGTCAAATTCTGACTGGACTTCCCATGGATGGACACTGTCTGCAGACACTTCCTGGCAATCTTCGGAGGGTTTTTGCTTGTTTTTTTCCCAGCTGCTCCCTCTCATCTCCCTTACCCTGTAACACAGCTGTTACACATGACTCCAGCTCTGTGTGTGTCTGCACTAAGCCTGTCTCCAAGACTTGTTGGCCTTCTCTTCAGAAACATGAAGTAGCTGTGAGCACGCACATGAGAGCATCTTCAGCGCCTTGTGAACCACCGGCCAGGGGGTGCTGACTCGCCTACCCTGTCCTGAATGTGGAACCACTTAACTGCTTGTCTCTGCAAGAGATGGCTGTATATGTGTGTGTGTTTATTGAAAGTTCTTACTAAAAAAAGTCTTTGAGATTGATTGATTGGTATTGCTCGTGCATTCCCACGTGGGTAGAATCTGGGTTCTTCCAGGCTACTGTTGCTTATCCCTTGTCTTCCAGCTGAATGGGACTCGGAGTCTCTCTCCTGTACACCTCTCAGTGTTGCTGGCTCTCCGCTCCCCAACTCACAGTGGGCTTTTACATATACTTTGCTGTTCTCTTACCCAGCAGGCTTCTCTTGGTCCCAGGAACCTACAGGGGTTTTGCTGCCAGTCCCTGGGATGAAAGTTTTTGCTTGTTCAGAGTAAGTGAAGCTAAAAAGTTGAGGTAGGAAGAATTAATAGCTTATTTTATTTAAAAAGAAAAAGCTTGTGTATATATATATATATAAATAAAATACACAGTCCTCCATCCCCCAGTTCTATTTTAGGCTGTTCCGAAATCTGACTTGGAATTTTAGGTCATACAGACTCTTGGGTTTCATAGTGTGTCCGCTGCCTTCCCTTGCCAGCAGGAAGGGAAGTTCAGGTGACAGAGGCAGAGGAGGATCTGGAGTACTACTGAACGGTCCTCAAGTTCTTTTGGCTTAGTTGTCTGAGAATCTTTTCCATAACTTGCTTCACCGTTTAATCTCTAACTTGTGCCTGCTTTGATGAAAGGATGAAATAGCTCCTTTTCTTTCTGAAACTCCCATGGAATGGGAAATCTAGAAGTTTCCAGAATAACACCCTTTTGATTAGTTGTTTTCTGTAGTTTTTTATCTGCCACTAGATGTCTTTTAAATCAAAGTGATTCACCTGCTTCTGGGTGAAAGGACAGATGGGGAAACTATTTTTGTTCCCTCTCTTGTGTTTTATCTGATCATAACCACATTGTCTAAGACTCGAGTCTTTCACGTGAATGTGGGAGCACTGCATGACTTTGGTCTCACGGAAACTGTTTATGGCAAACCATGAGCTTTTTAAGACTCCGTGCCATAGACATTTTTGTTGTTAAGCTTCCCAAATGCCTTTCTAAACTAATGAGCAGTGCATACGTACAGCACGGATTTGCCTATTGATTTCTAGCGCTCAGAGAGTTGATAGTCAGCTAGTTTGTTTCATCCATAGCTGTTACAGGAGTTCATATGTGATCTGCTCTGACTTTGTCACATGGGGAATAYGGATGGCATTTGGAGCAGCAGCTCTTTTGGTTTAGCCCCTTCCATTTCCGTTTCCTGCAGTCAAGAAATTCTGCCTAGTTATGTTGCTATCAGAGGGAGCTGGATGTAGCACTGTCCCATTTTGTAAAAGGATGTGATTAAAAGACTTGTCTAAAGCCCTGCAGGATGTTCTGGCCCTGCCCTTACGCTCCCAGCTCGAGTGTGATGTCAGCCAGAAGTGCCTTTGAAAAGTGTAAGACCTAAAAGCTTGTGTAGGTAGAAGACATTAGATAAACTCAGTTTATTTCAGCTGGGATAACTGAACAATGAAAGTTGGCAGGAGGAATTGCTTTCTGAACCAGGAAGTACAGATCTGTTCTTGATCAACTTCACACAGTCTGACCTTGGTCAAGTCTCTTTTGGGATCCTTTATGGGAAATAAAAGTGCTGGGAAGGTAGCAAACCAGCAGCTACCAAGGCTTTTTGTCCCTAAACTAAAGCCTGCCTTCAGCCCCTGTAAGCATGCAGCCTTCATCTTGGATTAGTGTTCTTACTAAATGTGAATGTGCCATGTGTGTTCAACCTAGCCAGGTTCCACCTGCCTTCACTCACTCTGCAYTGATGAAGTAAATCAAGCAAGTGCTGTCCATGTGAAATACCACCCTTTCCAGAGAATTTGCCTCCTCCTTCCCAGGGACTGCACAGAGGATGAGGCTTTGGGTCCCCACCAGTGTCACTGGCAGCCTTGCTGGGCTCACAGGGGAAGCTTGCATGTGTGGCTTGCTCTGCCTGCGGTTCTGGCAGTACTGCTCTAACTGCACTAGGTGGACCCCTTACTCCTTGGGAGTCGCTGCGCTGGATGTGGGTGGGCATTTCGACTTCTGTCTGGGTGAGGTTGGATCTGCTCCATACAGGACTTAGGCAAGAGCAAAAGTTTCTTTGCAGCTGCCTGTTTTGGAGGCARACTGGAGCTGAGTTCATCTGGTATTGCAGCAGTGTGGTCTCTAGATCAGAGAAACTGCTAGGAGCTGGAGAGTTTCCACCTGTACGATACGTTGGTCTTGGCCTCCTAGTCCTGCTTCCTGGGAGCAGCTATAATCTACTGGCCAAAGCTACTAGTCTTCCAGCTCCCAATAGGTAATGGGTGCAAAGGGCTGTYTGTCACCTCCAGAGTCCTCCTGACTCTTCAAAAAAGTCTGTCAGTACATCAGAAATTGAAAGCTTCTGTCCATGTCTAGGAAGTCAGCAAAGGGGATCGTGTTAGCAGAGGGGGTGAAGGTGACCTTGGTGAATTTTGGCTGTGTAGGCAGAGAAGGCCTAGATCCTGGCTCCTATGGAAGAAAAAAACCAACCTCAAGGTTTGTACACGGAGTAGCCTTAGACGGCAAAGATGGCACCACACAGTAGGCTGTGGGGCAAGACCAGCAGTGCCAAGAGAAGGGCGCAGAGGATTAAAGAGGGGATTCAATTCTGCCTGGGCTGTGAGGGACTGCCAAGGCACGCGGTGAGATGCAGTGTGGGGATAGATGGGAGCCCTTGTACCGAACTACCAAGAAAAAGCAGGAGTATGGAGCTGGAGGTGCCACCTTTGCTTCATTGCGAATGAGAAACTGCAGTGGAAAATCTTTCTCTGCTCCCACATGAAGAAGGAGGATTCTCTCAGTTCACCCACCTGACAGGGAATGAATGATCAAGAAAGATATTTATGGAAACCTATGTTAGGATGAAACTTCAAGAAAAAAGGGCACAATCATCAGTGCCACTGACAGGCGGGTAGAAGAGGACGGAATAGCAATCCTCACTTTGGTGAGGGCTTGTTGGATCTCTGTGGGGACTTGTTAGTAGATGACCAGCACATCCTCAGCCTGTGACTCTGGCTCTGTTCTTCAAATTAGGTACCTACCATCGCCTGTTAACTGTGGGTCCCTCTTCTGAGCTTCAAGCCAGGCAGTGGTAGAGAAATGGCAGATTTTTGTCATGTCCCTTTTCTCATGGTTTAGGGATATGCAAGGGAATACCATGCTCACCTTGGTGAGCTTCTGTGTGGTATTACTTGCTACAAAGAGCATCTGGGGGTGAGTGGCTCCTGTAAGACTGCCTAGGGTGGATGTTAGGGGAACAACTGGCCCTCTCGCCTCAAAATTTTCATCTGCAAAATTTTGCTAAGCTCAGCCCTCTCCCTTGTGAAATTCTATGTCTGTACAGAGCTGTTGGGTGAGTCTGGAAGACAGCTAAGAGTGAGGAGTCAGTACCCCCTGGGTGACACCCACTGGGGCTTCTGCTGCCCACCCAAAGCAGTATAAGTTCCTGCTGCCTTAGGGCTTGCCTGAACCCAGTACCTGGGGGAGGAATCACTGAAAGGTGGAGGAGGCAATAACACGAAGGCAGGAGCGCATGAAAGAAGTCTTCTCTTGTCTATATCCCACACTGTGAAGGCAACTGCTTTTATATCAAGACTGTCTCTAGCCTTGCAAGCGTTTTGAACATCCACTGGCAGCTGGAAGTAAAAACCAGAGTGGTGTAAACCCCACTATTGGCGCCCTTAGCTGGGACTGGCCAGAGGAGTTTATTGAATTCAGAGCAAGTGTGCTGTATTTCCAGGATGAGCTGCTACAGCACATGCTTGATGACCGAGCCGCACGCTCTCTCCACTAGCAAACACAGCAGTTGGGTCCATTAGCAGAGGGTGTGATAGGATGTGCACCATTTTGATGCTTCGTTCTCTTGGCCTGTTTTCATGCACACCAGCTGACGTGCTCACCCAGCATTCACCATGCTCGTTTGGAATGGGCTGTAGCTGCCGGAGAGACTGGTAGCAGAGAAAGGGATAACCTCGCGTAATGGTGTGTTTGGTACGACTGTCAGCCAGCCTGGAAAAAACCTCAATTCAAGGAGGCAGAGCATTGACGAGAATAAACTGCAGCTGCCTGTATTGTATCAAACTCTTCTATTTGGGTAATCTTTTTATTGGTTTGGTGTGGGTTTTTTKGGGGGTTTTTTGKTTTTTTTTAAAGAGGATGAATCCTTAAACCAAACACCATTAGAGGCTAGGTATAGGATTAATGATACAGTTTGGGTCTTGCTGGGTTCTGAGGAATAAGTTTGCTCAGCGTGGTTTCCAGGATTGGGCTGCAACTGGCAGATACCTGCCCAGGAAACAGCTCAGTAGATCATGGACTTGGGGTGCGTTTAGCATCCAGCCGTGGACAGAAATGAAGCTGTTCATGACAGCGAGATGGGCCATTGCTCCAAGGCTGTGATTCCTTGCCCTGTGGGGAGCAGTTTGTGCGCAGTGCTTCTTGCCTCCGGCCTTCCCAGCACTTGTACGGCTCTTAATATTTCCTGCTTGAGCAATAAGGGTTTATGGCCCTAGTCTTTGTGGTTGATTAGAGCCCAAGTTTGTGCCCCTGTTTTAATCAGTGCTCATTTACCTTTGGCATCCTTCAGAGGAACAGAATGGTATGTCTTTCAGTTGCCATGGAAACAGTGAGACTAAATGCACATTTCCATGGCAACCTGCCATTATCTTCAGCTCTATCTGTGGGTCTCATTTTCTGACCATGGGGGTGGGGTGGTGAAAATGGAACTTCATCTCTTAAACAAAAAAAAAATAAAAAAAAAAAAAGGAAAAGAAAGAGGCTACCACCACCATCACCGCCACCCCCTTTCCTGCTCTGGCTTAGGCTTGGGGCCGAGAGAGGGCTGTGACTGCCGCCATCCCATGCGCTGGGGCTCTGAGGTATTGTCTTCAGCCTCTTCTCTCCTTCACCCGTCTAAAAATAGAGATGTTCAGAACAATTTGATGACAATGTTCCAGTGCTTCTCTGAGTTCTTTGTTTCCTCAACTAACGCTCCCAGAAAAGGCCCTTGAAGTTAATTGAACTTTCCAATGGGTTCCAAAGGTCAATGTGTTCCAGCTCCTTTTGGTCCAAAGGGCCAAGGGTTAATTACAGGGTCTAAGACTCCGAGGAGGAGCCTTTGTCTGCTGGGACCGGAGGCGCCAGGGCAAGTCGCATTAACCTCAGGAGCGAGGGACCTTCTTGCAASGGGGGCAGCACGGGCTGCTCCAGGAGGTCGTGCCCACCAGAGAGTTAGGGATCAAAGGCGATGCTTATCCATTTAATGTGCAACTCAGGGGATGCAGGGCAGAGAAACCAGGTGTTTGCTGTATGATGGGTCTTGCAGCCCCCCRGCCAGAAGTGCTCTTGGCCACCGCTAACATCTCTGCCTCCCCCAGCCACTGAATCAAAAAAAAGACAGAATCTGCTGTACTTTGAGCAATTGCACACAGCTGTTCCTTAAGCCCGTGTTCATTATTCTTGTTCTAGCTGGCTTGACCTTTAGCTAATTCCTCTTATTCACGGTCTAATCTTGGCTACTGAGGGAAAAAGCTTGTGTCTTGCACAGTTCTAGCCTGATGCAATAGAGTCATCCACGGACAGGATGTGGTAGAGCTCTCCTTCCACATCTGCCCCACTAGCCTTTCACAGGTGGTGAAGCAGAGGACAGTAAAGCTCTGTCTGTTCAGGAGTTAGCGTGGAGGCAGATGTGGTCTTCAGAACAGGGCAGCCAGGTGAGGCAGGTGCTGCTCAAGCACAACTCTTTTCCTTGCTGCAGTCTAGCACAGTGCTGACTGCACATGACAGAGCTGTCACAGTCAGCCTGGGTTTGTGTTGTCTCATCAAGGGGAAAACAAAGACCAGAGACCGCCGTACATTGCTGAGCTTGCAGGATTTTGCCCTGGAAGAATTACTGCCTGGACACACTGCCAGGGTTTGGTTGGGAGCTATCACCTGGAAGATACTGAGAATGGTCTCTGAGGTGTGGGGTCCTCGCTCCTGAGCTGAGGTGCTGAGCACTGGGACAAACTCTGCATGGTTTGCATGGGCAGAAGTTTGCTGGAGGATGTGCTCCTGAGGACACTCCTGAGGAAGTTTGCTGGAGGATGTGTGCCAGACTGTGCTGGCTTGGCTCCGTGAGGTGCCATGGCAGAGGGTACAGAGGAAGGTTTGCTGTATGTGCTTCATGTGTGAAGYGCTGGCTGCCCTTCAACTGCTGTGGGGAGCAGCGTGCCCCCGCTAACCTGCTTCACGGCAGCCTGAGAGCAGGGACCGCCTGGGCTCCTCCTGCTGAGGACCGCTGCGGGCTGGCAGACTCGTGCCGTGGGCTAGAACCRTAAGGAGGGTTGCCTGCGGGCTCGGTCATAGCCCTGCTGCTGTGGCTCGCAGAGCTGCACAGCTGGGGTGGCTTTAGGCTCTTCCCCTCATGTCCATAGTGGCTGAAGAGGCCAAGGGAGCGACACAGCCCCTCGTTCAACCTCTCCTTGGTACACAGGGTCAATTCTCCTTGCTGACATCCTGCACTGTGTCTAGGCAAGGGTGGCCATGCTCTGGCCAGCGTGTCCAGCCAGGCTGCGTGGCAGCCTTCCCCTTGCCTCCCTGCCTACCCACGCACACTTGCCACAGACTTCAGACCTAGAAGATTCGTGTTAAATATAGAAACTTTTCAGAGAAGAGCTAATAACGTTTGGAAAAGAGAATTCAGTAGCTGCCTTTGGTGACAAAGGCAGAAATAACGGGGCGACGCTATTGTTAGCAGAACTTTATCTACCAGTGCCTGCAAGAGCTTAGTGGGGAGCAGGAAAGCAGTGGGACTGCATGGCAGATCCCTCAGCCTCTTAATAAAATGCTTCCCCCTGCTGCCGCTCTCCTATGTTCCCAGATAACAGACACAAGCCAGAAATAGGACTGCTGTGGTGAAAGGAGTTACTTAATCCTCTTCGAGCTAAGCAAAAACATACCAGTGAAGAGGCAATTCACAGGGCAGAGCTGAATTACACGGGAGAAAATTGTGTCTGCAGATCAAATGGAGCTCCAGCACTGTGAGAGAGCAAAGACAAAACAGGCTGGTATGGGAGAAGGGGGAATAGCCCAGAGAGATGCTCAGGGGTGGAAGGCAACAGAAGGTATGCACTGAGCCTCCCCCAGCTCTGCCGCAGAAGCACAGGTTTGTGGATGGATGCGGCTGTCAGGAGGCGGGAGGGCGCTTACAGCTGTCCAAGTATTGTAAGAGCCAAAAGAACCTGGTGAGACCTGGGAGCCACTGAGAAGACAAGAATCGGTGAAGGGTTGGGGTGTAGGTCATGTAGAAAAAAGCAAACAGGATGAAGGAACAGGGAGTGGGCAGCCAGACCGAGGGGATGCAGGGGCTGAGCAGGGTACAAGCCCGTGGCCATGCCCGCTGGGCGGCCGTCCCCCGAGGTACAGCCGTGGGGATGCCAGATCCATGAAGCCACTGACCCGTTCTGCTTTGCGCTGGCTGAACTTTGGATGGCGACAGCCTGTGGGGAAGGACCCTCAGCAAACAGAAAGTGCCAAAGTTTCAGAGGTGAAAACCAGACCTGCCAAAGGACTGGAAAATTACCTGCTTTTCAAGGACTGGGCCCTGCTGGCCTGGAGGAAAGGCAGAAGATCTGAAAAGCAAGGGTGCACAGAGAGCCTCGGTCAATGTGTTACATGCTTGGGAGCATGGGCTAGTTCTCCAAATGAGTAAAGGCTCCTGTTGTAAGGAGTTGGGGAACAGACTTCTGCTGCTTGAGGATGCCCTCTTCTACAATATGCTGGGCATTGTGGGTTGATGTCCTCTTGATCTGTGCTGGATGTGATAATTTTACAGGACAGATGAGACCACTAGAAGTGTCAGGTTGGGAGGGCTTCCTAAAGATTGGGGCTTGGGGGGGAAAAGGGGGGTCCTAGCCCCCCTGGGGCTGGTCCAAACACAAAGTAGTTCAGCAGAAGGACAGCTTATTGAGAGAGTTGTTTATCTCAAGACAAAATGAGGGCACACCTTGCACAGCATACGCTACGCTGGGCACAGAGAGAGGTCTCACTCACTGCCTGAGCTCCTCACCTAATGCTCAGGTGTGAAGGGCTCACTACACTTGACCYTACAAGCTTCTTGTGGCCCAGGGGAACCTGATCGCATCCTCCCAGGGATGCTGATTTGTGTCGCTTGCTTTGGAGTCTGTGCTCCCTTTGCCCCCTCCCCTCCTGCTCATGTTTTCCAGATGCATTTGATTTATACATACTCATTCTCTTCCTCACAGGAATGAGTTTTGGTGTGTGTCGGTTGCGTTAGAGAAAAATTGATAGTGCAGGCTGCAGAGCAAAGCAGCTGGGATCTTTCTTAGGAGAGCCGCAGTCGTTAATTATAGGAGTCTAACTAAACCCTGGCTCAGGCAAGAAGCGTTTTCTACATCTCCCTCCTTTCTTTTGTACCTCCCTGCGCAGGTTGTCACATCAAAGCCAGGATTCGGGGATGAGTCGAAACGACACCCACCTTTTTGAATAAAAATGGGATGTCGAGTGCCAGGGAGCAGCTCCCTTTCTGGCTCCTTTCTCTGCCAGAYTGGTGTGAGGGCACCGCACTTGTCTGTCCCTTGGGCTTGCTCCCACTTCTTCCCTGCCTCAGGCAGCGCAGTGAGTCAGCTGTTGCCTTACTAAAGCCTCTCGGGTCTGATCTGAGCACCAGCCTCCTCTCCCCGGCTCAGGTCTGGGCAGCCCGGCCAGTACCTTGGGATGGCAGGTTCCTCAGGGGTCCATTTTATCAGCAGAGTCACCGCAGAGCTGGGTATTTCGGTCACAAGCAGCCCTATGTGTGCATCACGGGCAGAGCTGGCAGCACTGGAAAGGATTTTCGCTGTATGAATTCACCCCAGAGGAAAGAGAGTGGGGGAAGAGAGGGAGGAAACRTAACGTGGACAGCCTTAAAAGCCTAATATTCCCTATGCGTGTTCCTCTCCAATATGTTTCTGGCTGATGATCCCAGTACAGGCCATGCTATTGCCCTGTTTCAAAGACTGCCTACACAGATAACCTCATCTTAACATCGCCGGCTTGCTCATAACCTTTGCTCATGTCACTTCATGACCTGTAATACCGAGATAAGAGCGCTTGCCACAGCAGGAGTCTGCCTGCATTAACAACTAAGCGATACGAAGAGGAAAGAGGGCTGCAAACCCTCTAGGGTAGATAAAACTGATTTGGACTCTTTGCAGAAGAAAGTTGTATGTGTTTTCCTCAAAGTTTCACGGGGCTGCCAGGAGATGCGTGTGCCTAGCCAAGGGAGGCACTGCCATCAGAAGCTGATTTTGGTGCCCCAGATGGATGCTCCTGGCCTTTTGCTGGGGTCTGGGCAGGGAGAGAAAGGAAGTGGGGCACCGGCTCGCTAATTAAGGGACTTTCTCTCTCTGCTGCCTTTCTGCTGCTCAGAGGGAGAGGCAGAACCGGTGCCTGATGAGAGCCTCTCGCCTATGCTGGGACCCCTCTTAAAAGCTGCTAACCATTAAAAAAAAGAAAAAAAAATCAGCGAGCACTTTGATAGTCCTCACAAGAAAGTGAAACAGAAGAGCCTTTGAGCTGCACTTATAAGAACAAACCTCTGTACATCGCTGGGGGAAGAAAGGMTGGCGGAGCCGAAATCTGGCAGTGGTCCCCAGCTGGTGAGGGAGGTGCTGTTCTGCCACGAGCTCTTGTCACGACTGATGCAGAGACAGAGAGAGGAAAAGTGCAGGATCCTCTGTAGGCAATAACTAACACCTTGGACCCGCCGTGGTGTCAGCGGGATGGGGAGGGTGAGCCGGCACTTGTCCTTTGCCTCCACACAGGGGCTTGGCCCCAGGCTTACCCCGGCAGAGGCACCCAGCCTCACCACATCACCCCTTCTCCTGTGAGACCCCTTCCTGGGGCTGGCGGGAGTCTCCCAGCCAGGCAGAGTCCCCCTGCTCTGCATCCCCCAGGTTTCCATAGCAATCAGTGGTGTCAGCAGCACGGGGAAGCTGATGGAGGGAAACGAAGGTTTCTCCCCATCYTCGGCCAGCGGTGGGGTGGGAGGAGAAGAGGAGCATCCTGATGCTCCTGATGGAGGTAGCAGCTCCCAGGCTGCCCCAATTCACCTCTCGCCAGGCCAGGGCACAAGGGTGTGATGGGAATGTGTTGCCCCCAGGGGCTCTACAGGGCGAGTTTTGGGGGGCCTGCATGCACCCCAGAGCCAGCCCCACACACCTCCTGCCCTGCCAGGGCACCCTCTGGGGGCTACTGATACCGAACAGATGCCAACCCTGATTTTATGTCCCCTCCTCCCACAACCTGCATCTCTTTCCCCCACAGCCTGCTCCATTTTCCCCCCCTTGGCGCATTGTCAGTCAATGAAGTCAGAAATTAATCTTTGGCTTTAATGGAAAACATRGTGTGGGGGCTGGAGAGGCACAGGCAGCCTTGAAAGCAGCATTTTTATTCCTGGGATGGGGGAACAGGGCACTGGAGTAAAACCACAGGGAGAGAGAGAGGGGTCAGGCGATGGAGGGGGCAATGGAGGGGAGTGGGGGTATCCAAGGCAATGCCCCAGCTAGAAGAGGAGGAGRGTCCCGGGAAAACTCCCTGTACCCTTGGCACTATGGGGAGAGTGGATTTCATCATCTGCTAACCATCCCCACCCCTCCCCACACAGACAGGAGGAAGGGGGAGATTTGCCTACTTGAACTAAATGGAAAACTTGGGGGGGACTTTCAGAAAATAAAATAAAAACATCCATTCGAACCCCAAACATTTAATATTATTTAGCATTTTTTAAAAAAAWTTTTAAAAGATAGGTCAGCTTTGAGATGGAACTGTCATGTTGAAAGAAAGCCAAGCTACTTCATTTAGAAAATGTCTAAACAAAATGTTTTGACATTTTCAGGAAAAAATTATCCCATGCATTTTCAGACAAAACTTGCTAACAAATGTGACTGAAAAGTTTGGCGTCCTGAAAACTGCATTTTGAGGCTGGCACCTACCAAACATGTTTCATACACTCCTGGGCACAACCCAGGCATCCGAAGCATGGCGGTGCCAGGCAGAGCCCGGAGAGCTGCCCAGGGAGCGGAGCTGCCCAGGGATGCTCAGTGCAGGCTGGGCAGGTCCCGGCCATGCCCAGGGCAGCTCCACGTGGCTGCCTTAGGGTTTCACCCCCACCCAGCTCCTGCCAGCACCTCTCTGCCCGCGGTGGGAAGGATGGCACAGGTACCCAGGGGCCGATGTGCCTCCTCCTGCCTTTGGCTCAAGCCACGGCTCTGCTGCAGGGGTGAAAACTGGGGCCCGGATCATTTTTAGCATATGATGGTGGGGAAAGGAACTATAAATAAGCCAGAGCCATCCTTCAATAGCTCGTGCAGCGTGGGGAAGAGAAACACAGAGGTTTCTGGTATAATCACGTTCCCGAAAGGGGACTCTTGGAGAGCCTGAGTGCATGATTTCCTGGTCGGAGAGATAGGAGCAGGCACAGGCACAGAATACTGTGTCCTTACCTGGCCTATTGACAAGTGTACATGCTTTTCAGCAGCAAGATTAGATGTCAAGAGGAAATTGCCATTTACTACGGCAGCGTACCGGTGTACGCTGAGAGCTCCGGTCTCACGCGGCACCTCTGCTCTGGGCACCAGCTGCGGTACGGCTTCGGCTGCCCCCATCCCTCTCCCCCATTCCAACCCCAGGCCCCCGGCACATTAGAGAGGCTAAGGGCACGTGTCGGGGGGGATTTCACAATTGCCCATGCCAGGCAGGGCTGGGCTGTCTGGGCTTGTTTCCAGCTTGATAAAGCAGATCTTTACAAGGTATGCCCTTGAGGTGGGAGGGTGACCAAAGCCAGTGCCAGGCAGGGACCTCTGCATCATTTCATGGCTTAAATAGCTTAATGCTTACCCATCTCAATAACCTGTTCTGGCACACTGGGACCTATTTCCATGAATTCAGCATTTTCCCATCTTCACCACTTCTGCTCCCACAGCCCGGAGGAGGGAAGGAGGGCCTTGGCGGAGGAAGTGTGAAAAAATGCATCTGCAAAGGTAAGAGAGGAAAAAGCAAGCAGCAGATGTGACTCGAGCTGTCTGCAAATCCCCAGAGGGACTGGAGGACTGCTGAAAGCATCTCTTCTGAAGCAGCTCGCTCCCAGGAATGCCTCGTCTCACTGCAACAGGCTTGACACCAGCGCTCCCAAACCAGTGGCTGTGGGAAGGCAGTGGGAGCATGATGCGTGCCCTGAGGACCTCTCAGCCCTGACATCTGCCAGGGACTTTCTCCTTAAGTCAAAGCAGGCTTCAGAGTTAACATCCTTCCCTTCTGGGGGGCTGAGACATGCCCCAGGGCCTGGCTGCTCCAAACCAAGCCATATGTAGCAGGAGGAGATAGTGATAAAGCTTCACTCCGGGGCACAGGTCTTCTCTTTGCAGCTATTCCTGCTTTAACAGAAAATAGCCCAAGAAATAAAGCTTGGTCCTGGCCGTGGCCTTGGCCAAGGCTCCTTGCAGCAGCCAAGGACCATGGCTGGGTGCACAGTGGCTGCTGCGGCAGCTGTGTAACCCAGAGCAGAGGGATGGGGAGGCAGAGCATCTGTGTTCACTGCCCACCTGGTGCCCAGCGCCGCTGCCTGCAAAGCCTTTCGGAAGAAAACACTGTTTGTTCTGACATTTAGAATAGATTAAAAATCGTTACAGGCTCCTCTGGAACATTTTAGAAGGTGAAGCTATTGATTTAAAAACTCAACATCAGTTTTGTAAGAGAGATGAAATCTCCCTGGCTTCCTTCCATGAACACCAGCACCTGGTCCTGGCTGACGGCAGGAGGACGTTTATCACCAGGCCGCTCTCCATCCCCGCTTCATCTCAGCCCTACCCCCCAAAAGCCTCCCAGTACGCAGGAGATTTTCAATCTCTTCCATTTTTATGGAATGAAGTCGTGAGGGCTGACAGCACTGTCTGTGTGCCAAGTGTTCGTGTCATCAGGGAACCAGTGGCCTGGTCCTCAGTGCCGCACGGGTCTCCTCCTCCGTGCTCCCTGGCTTTTTACACACTGAGGACCCTCTGTTCAAAGAGCAACTTCACACCTGCCATCATTTATATCTCCTCCTGATTTTGCCACCTTGACCTCAGATGCCATTTCCCCCCGGCACAGCATAGCATCCCACTCTGGCTCATCGTGCTGATGGCAATTAATAACTTTACTGCTTTCAGTCTAAGCATAGGCAAAGGTCCTCCTCCTCTTCATGCCTCCTCTTCATACCTGCACGCTCACCTTCTCCAGCTTTGGTTGCAGAGTTGGAAAGCTACCCRAATTTTCCCCATTTGAGCTTTGCCCCATTGGCTGCCAGGACTGCCGGGACCTCCGCTTTCCTTGCCAGCCGGCCTCCTTGTGAGACGAGGGGCATCCAGCCTACCACAAACCTCCCTTGGTGAGTACACTGACTTATGGGGTACCTCCGACCACTGCTGAGGACAGAGATGCTCAAGCGCACGTGTCCCTGCCGTGACATGGGTGCATGTCCTGGCCCGTCTGCGAGAGCTGGCTGTGTTGTGACACAGCCCGTTTCACATGGCCCCGTGGCAGCAAGACAGCCAGAAAGCAGGGGGACTGGTGGGGACCTCGATCCCCYGGGATTTAGGCAATACCTCTAGCGAAGACCTTTTATCATGCCGAGATGAGGCACCAAAGACATCACAGCGGTGTTACGCCYGACACAGGGTGACAGCCAAGCTGTTGCCAGCTTAAACAGACCCATGTGCYGTGATGGCTTCAGCTTGACTCTGATTTTCGTTACCAGTCTGGGTGTTTTGCACTCTTGATGAAGGACAGAGGTGGTGGGGTGCCGGGCACTGCCGACGCAGGCAGCGAGGGCTCCGGACCCCCTTGCCTTCCAGGTGCTGAGCAGGAGGATGAGCATCTTGCACCCACTCCGAGCCCCCACGCTGTGCTTGCGGCCAGGTGCCAGCCAGCTGTGCTTGGACACTGCATGGGGCTCTTTGCGGGCACGATGCCTCCCTTGCTGAGCTCCTCAGAGCTTCCCCATGCCTGCCYGGAGCAGGCAGGTCCCCCCTGAGGCAGGACATTAATGCAGTGAACCGCAGCAGTGCTCAGCCCCTCAAACTCCTTCCCCTGTCAGCAGAACTGAAATAAAATTGCCTCCACTGCTGGCTCCTGAGTGAGCTCCTATCTCTTGGCCCCTAATCAGGGCAGAAATGAAATTTCTTATCTGTTAAGTAAAACGGTGGTGCACTCCAATCCATCCAATTATTTTTTCCAGTAAGCATGAGTGAGGGGGCTCGCGGCGCCGGCCACGGGAACTCGTACAGTCAGCAGTGTGCTGGTGGCAGGGTGGCCCTGCCCCGGCGGGCACCTCAACCCAGTGCCCCACACAGGACCAGCCAAAAACACACCAAAGCACATGCTCTTCTGGCCAGCAAGACCCAGAAAGGGATCTGGGGTGGGGAGCTAAAGAGGTCAGGCTGGCAGGCAGGACCTTTGCAGCTTGCTGCCCACCAAGGACATGTCCAGAAATCCCCCCCATGTAGCCACAGAGCTGTCCCCAACTTTGGCCCAGACTTGGGACACCCCGAGCTGCAGGTGCTCTGCTCCGTACTCGCAAAGCAGAGATAACAGGTTCACCATCAAACATCAGTTTGTCTTCAAAGCCAGAACAGCTGTCCCCAGAGGAGAACCATCCACCTCCAAGAGGGGGTCTGTGCTCAGCCCCAGWGCCGGGGGACCACCTCTAGTGAGCGCTCAGTTGAGACCATGGGATCTAAGCCAACAGAGACAGCAAAAGCTGATGGCAATGAAGTAGCTTTCCCGCCCTGGGTCAGAATTGAGCCCTGTCTAACAGCATCCAATGCTTGGATCACCCAGCTCCAGCCTTTCTCCATTCCTAGCAAGACAGCAACCCACATCTTCTCTTGCTTGCTTCTTGGAAGACAGCAATGGTGTGGTTAAGTGTGAGGGAGGATCAGAAAAGCTGGCCTGGCTGCGTGTGGCATTGATGTGTGGGCATCTGGAAGCTCCAGACGGGGATAGGGACACAGAGGCAAGGGAAGTGCCAGAGGAGGAGGAAGAAAGATGGGACCAGAAAGAGGGAGAAAGGACACAGAAGTCCTGCAGAAAGGGGAAAAGGCAGATGAGCCGGAGGAAGAGCTCTTGAAAGAGAAATGATAGGGAAAGGTAGCAAAGGAGAGAGAAAAATGAGACAGATGGAGTCATCCCAGAAGAGTCCTCCTGCATCATCTTGCTATTTGTCACGCTGGGCAAAAGCCCTGGCAACGATTTACCAGGTGCTGCAATGGCTGCAGCCCCCTGCCGTTACCCCTGTAGCCGTCCCTGCACCCCAAGGCACCGGCAGGAGGGGGTAAGGCCCCCTTCCTTTGGCACTCCTCTGCGGRCTGAGCAAGCTCCCCAGGAGGGGTGCCTGCAGCTCGGGCTCCTGCAGCGGCGGGGCTAAAGACAGAACTGGGGACAGTGCCATCAGCCACCGGGGACTTGGCTGCTCCTTAGGTGCTCAGAGCAGCCCCGATCAGGTTTTGCTTCTCTCCCCTTGCACCTTGCTGTTTACTTGCTGCCGCACTCCCCCAGTACCCCCCTGTTCCCCAAATCCCCTGCATCTCTTCCCCCCACTCCCCCAGCCAGAGCTCACCAGTCCCAGTGGCTCTGCCAAAGCTGCTCCTGCACCCAGGTCCCCACCCCAGCTCCTCTAGCCCTTATGGGGTCACCTCCCAGGGCCGGTGTGCCATGCAGTGCCCCGCGCATCCCGGGCAGCGGGTGAAGGGTGCCAGTCCTCCCTGCAGTCTCCTGGATCCTTCCCAGCACCTTGCTGGACTCAAATGGTTCAAACRGGAAGCGAAGCCCCTCTCTTGGGGCGGGGAGCAGGCACCAGCTACGCCTTTTGCTGGTAAACTCTGTGTTTCCAAACAGGTGATGGCAAAGGCTGCAGTGGGCTGGAAACCAGGGACATCCCCTGCAACAGCAGCTCCTACAGCCAGCASCTTTGCAGATTGCCACACCAGCAGATAAAGGATGTTCAGATGGAGTGAGGGAAACAGCCCCTGCCAGCTCTGCTGCCCTCCCTGAGCCGTTGGGCTCTGTGCCACCGTCACAGGGTCCGTGCGGTTTGCCTGAGAACAGCCAAAACACTGGGAACGTAGAGCCAAGCCTCAGCTTCACAAGATGACAGCTGTATTTTTTTTCCCCCAACCTTTTAATAATGCCAATAAAAAGTGCAAAATAATTCAATGCACTTCAGCAGTTAACATGCACACAGCGACCAGTTAACTGGGAAACTGTTTTCAGGGAGGGATTTGCAAGCTTCTGCATTAGCAAGTGAAGAAAGAGAAGCCTGTTCATTTAGGGCAGAAAAAGTTGATCTCTATCTAATTGATAGAAATAGCAAGCAACAGTTTTTTTCTCTAATTTTCTGAATTCCCGACTTTGAGTGAAATATGGAGTCTTTCCTTTCTGACTGAGGTTGTGTGAAAGGTTTTGGGGGAAAACCTAGCACTTTGCTCTCTGACATAAGGCAGAAGGGTAGGAACTCTGCCCCAGACCAGCAGCTCCAGTGGGATGCTCAGCACTTCCCTGAGCCAGCCCCAGCAGCAAAACCTCAATTAAATACCTGTCGGACTCAGGGACCAGGCGCACGAGCACCAGCAGACCACTCTGGAAAGGCAGCCTTGTTCCTGGGAAAAGCAATGCTGGGCGATGCAGACTTTCTTCGAGGTGGTTCCCACCATTTTCTAAAAGGTTTCCTCTATTTAAATGCTAGYTGCAAAATGGATTTGCTCTTGAATCCTGTGACTGAGCAGCGGGGAAATTAATACARTAAAAATGTAGCTATGTAGAGCAGTTCTCCGCTGACCTCTCAGCCTATCTTTGATGGTAGGCTTTGAGTCTGAATGGGATTAATTGGGTTTTATTCCCCATTAAAGAGGCAGGCTTCTGCTCACCCCCAGCCTGCCTACGGCTGAGCCGAGCTTACGCTGTGTCCTGCCTAATGCTGCCGACACTGCCTGGATGGAAACAACGGGCTGAAGAAAACCTAGTTTTGGGSAATAAGCAACTCCTGATTTTCTGTGATCAAATTCCAGCTTAGGGGGCTCAGTTGGACCCAGGGTCATGCAGCATCCCTTGTCCTTTAATACCTCTGGGCACTTCACCAAAGCACCTCACAGGGAGGAAGGATTTTCTGAGAGGAAGGAATGAGGTGCTAAAACCTGTCTTTAATATCTGAGTGACAAGATGGACTTAAGCATTTTTTTCCCTCTTTTTTTTTTTCATTACTTTGTGACACATTCTTAGAGCAAAAATACCCATGAACGAAAGAGAGCGATTCAATACCTTGAAACCTTAGGCCAGTCCTCTGGTGGAAGAGCAYTTTAAATGCTAAGGCAAATGTACTGGCTTCATTTCAGATGGAAACCCCATATACATTATAAAAAGTAACCGAATAGGTATGAACTGGCTTGGCCCACGGAAAACAGACACAAAGTGAGGGAGGCAGCCTATTCCCCYGAGAGACCAACCCCTAAACAGAGCTGAAACACACACGTGTTGCCAAAACATCTCTTTTTCGCACACAGCGCTTGCTGGTAAAGGTCCTCCTGACATGACATTTCAAACAATTGCATTTTAGACCAGCCCAGCTCAAGAGCACACAGGGAGGCGTCAGTCTGGGCTTTGCTCTAAATAATGCATGTGGGTTGCTTCGTAAAAGAACTGCGGGTGACCTCCCGTCTGTCAGCCTGGCACCGCGTGTGTGATGGCCCCTCAGCTGCTGCTGGCAGGGGCATCCTCATCTGAAGGAATCAGGGCCACGGTGTAAAAGCGTCTGCATCGTTGAGGAAAATGGCATGCCGAGAACCGTGGTGTTGAATCTCGAAAAAGGTTTAATGGGACAGAATTTGCTTTAATAAAAAAAAAAATAAAGGATGTGACCTCTGGCTAGTAGCCACTCCCAGGTAACACCCAGAGTAGGGAGCCCATGGGCATAATGCTCCATGCCAAGTCCTCATCTGCTGTGCTTAGAGGTTATTCAAGCCTAATACACGTTCTTCCAAAAATAGGGTCCAGACACGGTGGAGAGCCGCACCACACTGACTATCTTTACCACTCACCAACCAAAAAAGTCTTTGGCGAGGTGGCCAGGACTGCCTCCCACCTGTGGCAGTGCACAGCAGCCATCTCAGAAGCTGCCCATCCTCCAGCAGCGAGGCTGCAGGGCTGGAACCCGCGTCCTGTCCCRGGCGGGGGACAGTGATTCCCCCCGGGCCCTGGAGAGCCCATTTTCGTGAGTGGGAGCTGCACTCCTCCTGCTGTTTACAGACAAAGAGGGGTTTGTGGAAATGCTAACTGCTGTCTTGTCACTTTGACAGCAATGTTTTCTTGATGTCTGTCAACTGCTGATAACAGCAACGTCCTCACGCTTAGGAGCACATGTCCCAGCATAATAAATCCCACGCTCTTGTCTAAGGTTGAGTGGTGCAGAGAGACAAAATTGGGTCGTTGCTGCTGCAGATTTGTCAGTGAAGTTAGGGGTGCATTCAGCAGAAAGCTGGTGGCTTGTGAAGGCTCTGATCCCACGGCTTTGATGGGCCTCACAAACGTATCATGGCATTGACRAGTTGCTGGGCTGGGACAGTGAGGTGTGCAAATCTCTGATGGCAAAAAGCAGGGAGGAAACAACAAACATCAATGTCCTCTAACGGGAGTGCAGGGGAGGGACTGCTTCTCCAGTTACCATGATGGCTGGCTGAGAAGCACTGGCTTTGGTGCAAACCATGCATTGGAAAGCAGATCCAAGTAATGCATCTGCATACCCCAAGGAAGTGGTCTTGGGAACGGATGGCTCCTGCACTGGGGATAGAGGCAGAATCAGGAAAGCAAGTGAAGAAATCACCCCCCTGCCTCCTGCACCACAGGAGGAACCAGTGCAGCAAAGAGCAATCTGGTCATATACATTTTCAGAGCATCAGAGGCTTCCCAAGGATTCAGGGTAATTCTGCTTTTGGAAAGGCAACAGCTTTGATCAGAAACTACTTTCAGAGTATGTTGTGTCTTAACTGATGAACCCCTTTTTGCTTATTAAGGCTGTTTCACCAGCGTACAAGGGAAATCAGTGAGTGAGAAGACGCCCATGGACAGAGAACTRGACAACTTCATTTTCTGAAAATGGCTGAGGCTGCATTTTCAGGACTGAGAGGCAAATAGTCCAGCCAGCCCTGGAGCTCCACCACCAGTCCTAATCAAGTCCTCTGTTGCCGCTGCAGAATCCAGATGTAAAAATCCCCGTGCCCCGCTTTAACCTGGCCCCAGCTTTAGACACTCCTCTTTCTACTACACTCATCCACCCCAGACTGGCAAGGGTTAAATAAATTGGTTTATATGACAGACATGTCCTTTTCTACTTGCCAAGGCATGTTTCAGAGGAAATCCAGAGACTGCACAGTCTCTGATGGTCTATAGGACTTTGAATCTGATGGCCTCTGATCTATAATAAGGGCTCTGAATCAGAGAGCTGTTCCCGCTGTGTATGTAGGCTATTTCTGCTCCTTATAATTGTTTCCTGTGCCCCATTATGTCCATCACTGAGTTCACATCCGAATTTGTTTTGATAGTCAGAAGACAACCAGGAATAAATACAGCATCCCAGGAAAAGAAATGGGGCTGAATAACTAGAGCTTTGAGTGTGCAGCCTTGAAGGAGAAGAATGGGTTGTGTTATAGCTTCATACAGTGAATGAGCAGTGCCCACCCTGCATGCTTGTACCAAAAAAAAAAAAAAGAGATGGTGTAAGAGCTGTAGAGATTTTGGAGAGACTGTAAATCCAGGAGAATAACCTCTTTTTTTTATATATCGGCACGCTCTACTTCTCTGCAAGTGGCCAGGATTTCAACAGCAGAGAGCTGTGCTAAGCCTAGGAACGAGAGCCCAGGGAGCCAGCAGCATGGGTCTGTGCTGTGGTGGTGGTGTCCTTGATGTATAAAGCGTTGAGCAAGAGACTGGACAAGAGTAAATGTGTTATTAAACCACTAGAGCCTGCCAGATATAAAATAAGGGTCCTGAGAGCCTGGGTGCAGCCCAACCCCATGTGAACAGCTGTAGCTTTCAGATTCACAAGCACAAGTATCAATTTATCAACTTTTTATAGAGAATTTGATCCGCATGAATGAAGCCACTGAGCCTCCAGACTCCAGTGTTGCTCTCATTCCAGAAATGCAAGCCATTTTGGAATACACTCTTTTTTTCACAGTGATTCCTGAAATAAAAAAAAAGTCTTGGAAGTTTTCCACTATTTCATTCCTCCCTACAAAGATCAGGACAAGGCTGACAGAAACTATACTGCGTGGTAGAGCCAGTACTGACTTGCTTTTTTGAGTTGGTCCTCTTGAGAAGACACTGAATTGCTCACTGCATTACTGGAGATGGCTGGAGATGTTGGTTCTAGGTGTCCATCCTTGACAGGGTCTCCACATCCTTGGGCCACTGCCATGAAGATGACCTGCCATGAAGGTGACCTGCCGTATGCATGTCACACCGCATCCTTGCAGAGAGCTGCACGTGCTTTCCAGAGAGGAAAGAAAACAGAGGACTGGCCTACGTGCTCCTCAGAGCCAATGTGACAGCCACCACTGGCTTTGTGGGTCTCGCATGTGGTGGCCAGATGCCCAGTGGCGTTGCAGGAGGAGTGGTGGGGAGGCATTAAAACGAGGAGTGTGTGGTGGCCAGCTGGACCAGCTCAAGAAGTTTCCTTTCCATCCGCTGAAGGCACTCACTGGGAGGTGTGTCTGACTTGGCCAAAACAGCCCGTGGGTGATGGCAGACCTCAGTTTGTAGCACCCAACTTGGAAACTGTTATGAAGACAAATGGTACGCGTCACATCAAATCAGCACCTTAGCAGCTAGCAGCAGCTTAGCAGAAAGATTTGTTCAAACAATGAAGCGAGCCCTGTGTTCTTCAGAAGGAAGAGCATCTGTTCGTGAACGCTTGACTAATTTCTCATTATCTTATCGAAGCAGCTTATAGCACTGGAAAAGCGTCTCCTGCACGGCTAATGTTCAGCCAACAGTTGGCTACCTGTTTTGATTTACTGAGATCATCAAGAATGACACATGCAATGTAGGAACAGCACAGGTATTTCAAGAGGAGAGACAGGTGAAAACCATTTCAAGAGGAGAGACAAGTAAAAACCTCTCCTTTAGAGCAAGGACAAACAGAATGAGCAGGAGCACGGCTGGTGGCTCTGTGGGGCCGGACCTGTAGCCATGGCCAAGGTGAGATGCTGGGCTGGGTTTGCCCAGGGGCTGCTTGGATCAACTTCCAATAAACATACCTGCTCCTTGGGGCCTGGGTAAGGGTGAAGGTGGGAGTTGCTGTGAGGGGTTATGTGGGCTATGTCTGTCTCTCATGGCCTTTGCCATGCCATGGTCGTATTCATCACCGTGTTCTTCTGAGGGCGTTTGCAGCTATGCTCTGTTGGCTTCCCCGCTGAAGGGCTGTTCCCCCTGGACTTCCCCCACTGTGTGCTGCGGCCGAGGTCCAGCTCTGCATACGCTGCCTGCGAGTCAGTCCCCTGCCACCTCAACGGCGGGCTGGAGGCAGAGGAGTGTCAAACTTTGGGCTGAATTTTACATCGCAGACTCCAGATCTGCAGTGAAAAGGTTTGTTACTGCTCCCACCGGGAGAGTCAAGCTCAACCATGGTTGGTCCCTGGGGCCAGTTCCCTTCCGTAATATTTTTCTTCAAAGTGTAAAGGGGGGGGGGCACTCTGCTTGTGTCCCTCTCACTCATTACAGAGCCCAGTGATTTGTTTCAGCTTCTCCATCTGTGTCACAGAGATAAAGTGATTTGCCTATCACTGCAGACCACTTGGCGATGGCTGGGTGGAAAGCACTCTGAGAGCCAGCCCTCACCTTGCTCCAGCTGTATCATCATGGCTCCCCGAAGGAGCTTAGCTGGGGGAGCTGGCCCTTTCTGCCATCCTTCATCACTTTTGCATCTGCTGGCACAACACGGGTGGTCCCCGGGCACACTGGAGCTCCGCTGCTCTGGCTGCAGGAGAGCAGGAAAAATGAAATATGCCTGTGGTGTGAGGGGAGGAGGGAAGGGGCAGGGAGGGAACCAGCGCCTGCTATTTCCACATCTCAGGTCTTTCATCATTGTTACAGTTGTAAACGACAATATACAATTTACTGAGAGATAGAAGTAAGGAGGAAGCCGAGGGGAGAGGCTGGAAGAAGAAAGCGAGAAGAGGTAGAGAGTAAGAAGTAAGAGAAATATGGGCACAGTTTAGGGAAATAAAACAACAAGCACAAGGAAGAACAGTGCCAGACTTTGGAAACAACAGAGGGAGAAGGGAGGGATGGAGAGAAGCAGGATCTGGGAGGGCAATGGGGGAGACAGGAGAATGGTTCTCCAGTAATTAGCTGGAAGAGGCAGAAGCTGGCTGCTTTGCTGGCGCTCAGGAGTACTGATGGATTATTGACCGAGGGAACCTAACGTATTTCATCCAGCAATATTTCATGGCTGGGAAAGGCAGCTGATGTTTGGGGGGAGAGGGAGCGGGGGCTGTTGGCAGCCTGCCTTCTGGCTTCAGGTGGCAGCGGTGCTCGTAGGGTTAAATCCCGGTTGCAGAATGCAGAGAGAGGACAGGGGTTTAGGAGTCATCCAGCCTGATGGGACAGCTTTTAGAAATAAAAATAAAGGGATTAACAGACCTAGAGAAACACAAAGGACAGAGAAAAATCATTTGTCTAACGTGGCAGAGCAGGGCTTCTCAGAGAGATCAAGCAATCACCTAAAGCTGCAGCCTGTGAAAAATGCACTGATACTTACTTGATGAAGAAATATTTTTATTTATATAAGCCTCATGAAAACACATACAAAATCACAGCATCCGCAAACACAGGTAGAGAATCTAAGATGCCTGCACTGAAATTAAAGTGACCTAAAAGACAGACCCAAGGCACTTTGGTTCACATTTGGGGGTCAGAAAACACTATGGTATCTGGGGTTCAGCTCCCTGACTGAGGCGATCTATTAGCTTTTGGCCAAGTGTCTCTAATCCTGTGACTTGATCCCAGCCCTCGGCCTGCAGAAGCACCCCACGCTCCTGCTGCGGCATGGCGTGGTCCTCGCAGAGTTCACCTGCCCAGCTTCTTTCATTTCATTTCTCTCTCTTCCAGCCTCTAAGCCATTTTCTCCTTTCAGCAACCCGCAGGTTTTTTATCCTAGCCGCTAACGTCAGTGCTGCGAGCACCGGCTCTCCCTGCCAGCTGCCTGCTCGCTGCCAGAAGGGGCTGTGTCTTCAGGCAGGTAACTGCAAACCCTTGGGCAGCTTCTTGGTGTGTTCTCTCAATGGCTCAGTGAGCGTGGGTTTTGAAGCCCAAAGCGCCATCACATGCCAGCGGTAAGTCACAAGCAGCCCGTGGGGCTGTGCACAAGCGTGCAATGAAGCGCAGGCGGTGATGGGGATGGAGGATCTTGCTGGGTGAAGCGCAGAACCGAGGCTGGTTTTCTTCAGGAATAGGGTGGCCCCTGGGTGACTTGGGGCGTCTTGGGTGCCCTCCTGCCACGCAGAGGCCGAAGTGCCATGAAGGGGATGGAATTGCACATGGCTGTTTAGCACGCTGGTCCGAAGCCAAGCAGCATGCTGGAGGAGGGCGGGCAACAGCCGCCCAGGATGGCTCCCACATTCACCTGCTGTCCTTATCCTCCTTTCCTGCAGGCAGGGAGGTCTGCCGGCAGCCTGTGGGCTGGATCCAGTCTCCAGGATGCCTCCAGCCCAGAGCGGTCTCGGGAACGCGGGCACCAGCCCTGCTCCCCAGGCAGATGCTGCGGTATCCAGGGGTCAGGGATGCAGCTGAGGTCCTCGGGAGGGACACCTGTGACAACCCCCACAGCTGGCAAGGAGCTGGGGTGGCTTGCTCGCATGCACATGGTGTTTTCTCCTTTGCACCCCCAGCCTCCGAAAGCAGGGAAGGGCAGATGACCACCACCATACTTCTGGCTGAGCAGAGCTGTTGGCTTCTCCCCCTGTGCAGGACAGCTGCTCCCCACTGATGGCTGTGCTGCTCTGAGGCTTTTCTGGGGAGAGGCTTCAGGGGACAGCAGATGGACATGAAACAAGCTGGGATGGCAGGGACGAGCCCTGCGGGATCACCAGGCTGCCCCGTGATGGCGGCACGGCTGTGGGCTGAGCTGCTGGGGACGGCAGACGGGGGAAGCACCTGCAGACAGGAGCGAGCCTGTGTCTGGATGGGTACGTGAAGAGGCTGAAGGAAGAAGAGAGGGTGAAGCAAGGGCATTAGCTGGGCACTTCGCAGCAGCTGTAGCTCCATGCTGCCTCCTTCACCTGCCATCCTCTGCCTCAGCACTGGGACCCTTGGCAAAAGCAAGGAGTTACGGCAGTGAAGCCACGGGGAGCTGGAGGGGGCCCCACCAGCTCCACAGCCCCTCACACCCTGGGAGCTCGTGTTCCCAGTGGGCTCCAGCACCAGATTGTCCCACTCCTCGGACCTGGCCTTAAATGGATGGCATTCCTTAGCCTCTGCAGTGGGGCACTTTTCCTGACTGTGGTCTTTCGCGCTGGCTTTTTATACAATTCTTAATGAATTTCAGGGTTTGCTCCTAGTAGAGCCTGGATTAAACAGAATTTTAATGAATGTTAAGAGTAATACCTTTAACTGAAAGATAGCCTCTGTCTGAGGTGAAATCTTGGCTCTGCAGGAGTCACTGAAAAGCTTGCCAATAACTTGCTTGAGCCAGGATTGTACCCATTAGCTTTCAGGGCAATTTCAGGGCTCTCGCTTTTTCACAGGTTTAAAGAGAAAACGCCACAATTTGTTGTAATAACCCAGCTCTCTTTAATGAGCAAATTAAAGGAAGTTGGTGCAGAGCAGGAGGGAAAAATGGGATGGTGAAGAGAATGCTAAAAACCTACTGTACCAGCGGGGTGACATTCTTTCTGTGATGCTCCTCGGCCTGTGACCCAAGCTTGAAGTCCGTGTGGGCACCTTCATGCAGCCTCCACCCCTCGCCCTGCATACCTAACCCATGCCCAAGACCTACCAATCTGTTGTGCCTGTCTTCCCTAGGGTCTGGCTTGCTCCACTGCGTGGACGACCCTAGCTCTAATCCAGGTGCTGGTCAAAGTCATGTCTTGACAGCCCTGGCTCCGCAGCCCCCAGCCATGCTCCTTTATCTCTGCCTCCTTCAGCCTGTGCCCAATGGCGCCTGCTTCTGCCACCACAACATGGTGTTGATGGCTTTCTCTCTGTTGGCTTCTTCTTGAATTACGTTTAAACTTCTCATCCTCACCTCCCTAACTTTATCCTTCCTCTCTTTTCTGTTTAGCTTCTGATTGCCCTTCCTGATCTCCTGACTGAGGACATCAGGAAGCTCCGAGCTCTCTGGAAGGGACTTCTGCAGCTAGCTTTGTGCCGTTATGTGCAGCACCCCAGATATGAACCCCACCCTTCCCTCTTTCATGTCCATGCAATACCTGCTGCCACCATATTGCCTGTCACTGGCATCTCCGTGTGTTAGAAAATGGTATTTACTGAAGTCCACATTGCAGCCAGGTGAGAAACAAGAATAATACCAACTGTGCAGCGTCTTCCAGGCCCAGACCTTCTTGCTCTGTAGTAGCATTGCTGAAGGAACAGAGTAGGCTAAGGTGAGGACAGAGGTTTGACAAGAAGATTCGGCTGGCAGTTCCTGTGCGGTTAGAGAACAGGACTTTAGGTCATCCACAATAAACATTGGTGAATGCTTTAAGGACTGGTGAGGCCAAGTCAGTCAATCCAGTGCTTTGAAGGCAGCAGAAGTGAAGATAACATGATCAATGCAGCTCCAGCCAGCAAGCCAGCATGCTGCTGCTTCCAGAACAACCTGCAAGGCGTGATGGAGAAGCCCTGTGGAGAGGGAATTGCAATAATTGAACCAAATGGCCATGTGCGTGTTTACTGCTCTTGCAAGGTCATTAGGGGATGCAGTAAGTCAGGGTAAAACCTGCACAAATTGCACAACTGGGGGAAAACAAATGGAATACTCTTTGGTACCCCACCTCCCTGGTTTCCAGGGCCAGAAGAGCTGCTGCAGGACCCCCACACTTCGAAAGCATGCTGGTCTGGCGTGCAGCGCAGGGGAGTGATACTCGGCTGTGAAGAGACCAGTTGGAGCAACTTTGCAATGTTGGCACATTGGTCTGGAGTGGGCGCTTGTTTTTAAAAATACGGGACCTTCAGACAGCTGAGAGATGCTGTGGTTGGGAATGATGTCTGGCCAAATGTACTGGACATGCTGTTATGAGGTGACCCTGGCTGGGACAGCTCAATCCAGAAGCTACGTGGTCATTTTGGTCTTCAGACCTTACCTGCTCAGGTCGAGCTGAGTTTCTGTGGTCTCACGGGTTGTGGATGAGGACAGCATGCTCAGTGATGGTACATCATGGACTAGGTGTTACCTCCTGCACCCCAAACCACAGGGAGACCCAGGCACTTCCCTCCATTGTCCTTCTCCCTGCTCTGGAAGTCTCCACAGCCAGCACGCGAAATCCACCTCCTCTGCATCCCAAAATCTCCCGTCTGCCCTGCAGACAGGGCTGCGTGCATGGGTCCCTCCCGGTGGGTGGAGGAAAAGGGCAGGCAGGCAGGCAGGCCCCTTCAGGACAGCCGTGATGCTATTTGTGCTGGTGGGTTTGGCATGCTGTGTTAGAAACGCATCGATGGCTTTTGGAGAGCTGGAGGGGCTCGTAAAACATTTTATTTTGTATTCTCACCTTTTAGAAATGTGCTTGTGAGTTTGCATCTTTAAATGTCTCACAGATAACAGTATCTTAAGTCAATTGATTATGGCACAGTCCCTCCAAACTATTACCGTTTATGTCATAGCCTGGCACACTCAACAACTGAAATACTTTCCTGTTTATAAACGACCTCTAGTCTGGGGTTGAGGCAGTTATTGGTACAGCTAAATCTACAACCCTGAGAAAAGACCCAAATAAAAACCAAGCAGCTGCACAGACTTCATGCACAGCCAAGCATCCACGAGAAAACAAATATATCGGCTACTTCTCCTTAGATTAAAGCTCCCCACCACGGCAGGCCTGCCTGTGAAAGTACCTCAGAGCTAGTGTCAGTCAAAATGGTTGCAGATGCTGTCCCTGTCACAGGTCCAGCTCGGGGGTTGTCCTGGGGTTGAAGAGGCAAAGCTGAATGGGCAATTTGTACGATCGCTGCTTCCCTCTGAACCCCACTGCTATTGTATTTTTGTCTCTATCTCCAGGCAATCTCACCTCCCAAGGTTTGTAAGACTCTTCCTCCTGTTAATCTAGCCCCTACAAGGTATTTCAGCAGCTGATGTGAATGATTATTGGCCTGCTATGGATTTCAGATGGTGCAACCGTGCCACCCATGATAGTGCTTGCTCTTTAGCAGGCAGAGCACTGTCCTTGCCTGCTGCAATGACCGAGAGGGACCTTCAATTATAAGCATTTATTTTTGGTAGTTCATCACTTTCCATACAAATAGTCCCCTCTAAGATTCATTTTCTCTTGCTTCCTTCAGCCCATAGGTGGTATATTTTGTAAAGTTTGATAAAAATCTATTTGACTGGTATGTATTATCCAGACAGGAGGGGGGTAAAGTGGTTTTAGCACCATGGATATCTTCCAGATTGTGCTTTTTCTATTCCTGCAGTTTGATACGGTAACTCCAGCACATCCCTTGGCTGCTCTGCTCACACCCAGGTCCAACACATCATTATGCTGGAGGACAATTTGGTTATGAAAAGCTGTTTTAAGCTGACGGCACAAGATTTAGCAGGGCCCAGAGCCTGGAGAAACCATTGCCCTGAGAACATGAGACTCTGTGGATGCCCATAGGAAGTCGCTCTGGCTATAAGTGTATCTGCCACTGCCCCGCACCAGGGCTTCCCACCTATCTCACGGACCAAGCTCTCCAGAGCCTTATCACAAGGCAGGTCTGAGCAGGAGGGGTATTTCCCAGCCACACAGAGATGTTTGCACAACCTCTTGTGGTACCCAGCCTGTGACCTTCTGCAGGCTCCAGCACTTTCTGTAGCAAGCCAGCCCACCTACCACCCGCTTTAGGGACTGCTTGTTGCAATCCCCCAGGGAGRGCTCCAGCCCTGAATGGGTGCAGTAGCTCTACCAGCACCAAAACAAGGCAACCATGGCCAACAAGTGACATCGGTTGCACCTCAAAGCCTGCGGTGGCCCTCTGGGAAGTGGAGTTATGCTACCACAAACCATAGCTGTGGCGCAGGAGCCTGAAACCGTCCCCCTGGCAGCTCAGCGCATCCTTGGCTCATATCCCAGAGTGCAACTCTCCCATTTTTCCCTATGRCAGGTTGTTCCTGGGGGTCTCCTCACCTTCACCTCCTGTTTCCTGGCAATTTCCTCCCGTCGGTCATCAATTTTCCGTATAATCTGAGCATTTTGTCATCGGAGCAGAGGCAATAGTCCATGAGCACCGCCTTGGGTGAGCTTGCCGCACTCCAGTCCCCTCCCCCAGCAGACTGAAAGCAAACCCCAAAATAGCTTGATGGAGCTCATGGGGCAGCAGCAAAGGTTAGATGCTGGAGAAGGTTGGCCAGGAGTAATGGTCTGAGCCCACAAAAAATTGAGGTTGTCCTCAATTAGTTGCCACAAATTCATTCCCTGACTCTCCCTGCCTTTCTCCCTCCCTGACTCGTCCATCCTTCTATTGCATCTCTTGCCCCCCATTTCCCCTCCACCTCTTGTCACCCCAAACTCCTCCAGCCTCCCCTCCAGGCCCCCGTTTCGCAGGGCAAAGGGTCAGTGCTCGCTTCGGTCCCTGGCAAGTACGGGCGAACCAAGAGGCTTGGTGGGACACGGGCTGGTCTGGGTGAGGCTCATCGGGTGGCTTGGGCTGCAGGAGCTGGCATCCATTGCTTGCTAGCAGGGACTTACACAGATCAAAAGGTGTGTTGGGAGGATGCTGAGGGGGCCATAGGGTTATTGAAAGGGAATCCAAGGTCTTTCTGTGGAGAGACAAAAATCGAAATTTTGACCTTGTCTGAAGATCAGAAATGGGCTGCAGAGCCAGGTTTGACATTAATGAGCTGAAAGCAGAAGGGCCTCTCTGGAGGTGCCTGCCCTCAATTTATCCATTTTCTCCTTACTAAAACCACAGCACTCCCTGGGGACAGCAGGTCCAAAGCCCGTCTCATTTTGTCATTTGAATGAAGTGTTTGATCCGAGGATTATTATTATTATTTAATATTTGATGGCTGATAATGCCTTTGGCACTCAGCCAGAGCATGTGGGCAAGACAAGTCCCCGGCCCAAGGCTTTAGGACCACGATTCCAGCTTCCAGTTAGTCACAGGACAGCAGAATGCTGCTCTTAATGAAAAACGATGTGACGCATATGTGGTATGAGTCATTAGAATGTTAACTACTGTTACTTCAAGCCCAGACATCGCCAGGATCGCTTTCCTCCCCGAAGATGATTCATGAGCCTCATACGTGACAGTTCAGCCATTTTTTTGCTTATTCAAGTGAATTTCAATATTTTTTAAGTGTTTGGGGAGCAAAGCCCTTCTGTTCCTGTTTGCCGAGCTGGATTTCCTTAAAATGTTCACAGCCGGTTTCCCCAGAGGCTTGATACCAGGAAGGAGGAAAAAAAGGAGAAGCCCCAAGATCTGCAGGTCTGCGTGCAGGGGGGTTTGCAGTGGGAGGCTGCCCCGGCGCAAGGTCTGCTCCTCACCCCAGCCATGAAGTGGAGGTTGCCCCGTGCACCCAGCTGCCCGTGAGCCGAGCTCAAGCCCTCAGGAGAGGGCAGGGGGATGCTGCAGGGTCTGGAGGAGGCTGCGGGATCCCGCAGTCAGGGATGCAGCCCGACGCTGCCCCTCCTCTGAGCCAGCAAGGGACTGAGCACAAATGGGGAAGGTCCCTGTGATGCTCACACAGCTGCTTCTTGATATCTTCTTCCTAACCCTGCTGCCTGCCTTTCATCTCGGCCTTCGGCAGCGTTGTACAGCTTCATGCCTCCTGCCAATAACTGAGCACGGAGCTCCCCAGGGCTCAGTCTGCCAACCTCTAAAGACGCTTTATTCTGCAATTAGTCAGTGGGAGACCTGCTTTCAAGCAGGTGACTGCCACCGCAGGTAGTCGCTGTCTTTGCTGGGGTTGGACTTAAACCCTCCGCAGCCATATCGTGGCACAAATGCAGCCTGAGAGCCCCCAGCCGCTGTGGCTGCCCGTGTCCCCACGTGCACAGGCTGGGACACATCCTCGCTCAGCATGGCCTTTTTAGGCASAGCAGGACAACTCTGAAAAATAGAGGGAAGAGAAAAAAAGAAGCAGATTAACCTCTGAGGAAGTGAAGCATCACAGATCAGGCCCTTGTGGGATTAGAGGATTGAACCCTGTTGGCTCAAAGCCAGATCTGGGACATGGGGAATTCACTCTCTGTCATCTCCTCTGAAAACACGGCTCAATCCTGTTATTTTCTTCTTGCCCTCCAAAGCCCTGAGGACCAGTGGCTGCAGTCAGTACCAGCAGCAGAACCAGCCCTGGTAGCAGGAAGGCTGAATCATGTCCATCAGCCATTGACCTCACTTCCATCCTGATCAGAGTGGAATGTTTGCCAGGCAAGCACGTGTCACGGACTTCTATTCTTGGGAAGAATTATGTCAGAGTGAATTCTTCAGTTTATGCCCTAAATTCAACATAAGAGGATGCAGAAGTGCACAGACAGGTCTCAAACATCCTTAACTCTGCCCTGGCCCAAACACATCTACATTTTTTACAGCTGAAGCTCACTGAGCTTTTTTGGTACAGGCTACATGGGAGTACAGGTTTGGGGTTGTGTAGCTTTTTCCCCTTGATTTTCTTCATAACTCAAGAGTTTCACCTTCAACAGCAATCTCAGCTCTGCCATTCGGTGGCACCATCCAAATACTACATGGTCGCAGAATCACAGTGCATTGCGCTGGGAAGCACCCTACCGAGGTCATCCATGGCAGACAGAGAGTCCCAGCTCAGCTTTGTTTTTTTAAGAGACTATTATCTTTCGTGGCCGGATTTACCACAAGGCTCTGGCTGTGGGTGAAAGCAGCCAAAGCATATGGAACAGCTATTCTGGGCTTAGAGCTGCTTTACTTTGCCAGAGCGATGCAAAGCAGCTAGACAGGACACAGGGTTCCCTTCCCTAGCCTGCTCATCCTCCAGATGTCCGCTATTTGCCTGAACACATCCTCTACAGGCCATACATCCACCCATACACACACCCCACCTCCTTGTCCCACCTTGCCCCCCCTCCACATCCTTGTACATCCCACACTGCTCCCCCGCTCTCCCAGCCTACACCTCGCCTGGCTGCCATCCAGGAGCATCAGCTCTGAAGGGGACATTTGGAATTCATTGAGGTCTCGTGCCCTCATGAGGACTTGCTCTTTTCCATAATGACCTTCGTGTCCTGTCATCCCAAGTGGAACGGGCATCCAAGCGACTGTCCAGGAGGATGGACGTTTCCTACACTGTGAGGAGCTGGAGACACTGCCACATACTTTAGGCATGTATGGCTAAACAAGGCTCCCTAGCTGAACTGGGGAAAAGGTCCCACTGAATGTATATTCATAGCATGTCAACTCAGAGCTTAATTACCACAGAATTCAGGTGCTCTGAATAGCTTTCCAAAGGCACCTGCCTTCCCCCATGCACCATCTGCCTAAGAAAAGTGCCCAGCACCGGGCAGCCTGAATACTGCCCCAGCACCACTGACAAGGGGTAGGAGGATGAGAGCTGTCAGGGCTGCGGGCGATGGGGAGCAAGGGCGAGGCAGGAAGGGACTTCCCCATGGATTTCTCTTTGCTGAAGCATTTTAGTCTTCAACCTCCTCAGAGGCAACATTTACTGAGAGGGAGGAAAATGACACTAAGCCCAGAAGGGTGTTATTCAAATATATTGCAGACACAGGCTTCTCGGGAGCTTTAACTACATGGGAAGTTGGACACATCTGTGTTATCAGGTGCTAATCATATCAGAGGCATGACAAAATCTGATGCTGGGTGCTATGTTTCGTAAGGGACCTGCAGCTTATGCCTTGCTTACTGCTGCCTCCTAAACAGCCAGGTTTCCTTGTAAATGCTTAGAAACTTCATTCTGTGCTCCAGAGCTCAGTGCTTCACTTCTACAGAAGACTTCATTTTTTTTTAAACTGTATTTTTCACAATACATGATCTGAATCTGTCTTCTAATTGGAAAACCTTGGCTTATCCATAACAGCTGAGTCACTACCAACACAGTACTGTAATATTTTTATTATTTTCTGTATCCCTCTATGAAAGCAATCTGACAGCATGTTGGGGTTTTTTTTCCTCACCACTGTACATTAACCAGATGGTTTTCACTCTATTGTCCACAGATACACCCACATCTTTTTTTTCCCTTCATGCTTCCAGTTAATTTAGAAATCACTAGTGATTATGAAGAGTTGAAGTTGTTCCTTCCAATATGCTTTACCTTCTCCTTGTCCACGCTTGATTTCTTCTCCCATCATGCTGCCCAATTAATTAGCTTTGGCTGATCCTTCTGAAGCTTCTCCCTCATCTCTAGATTTCACTAGTCTGATAAATTTTACAGCTGCAAATATAACTTTAATCTCTTCAGTGCTCCCCCCCATCATCGTAAATAGGTACTTCAAATCCCCCCACTTATTTTGCCGGTGCAAGGGGCGCTGAATGCCGCTGATGAGCGGCTCCTGCCTGATGGCCTCTGGTCCCACTGATGCAGCCGCCCGAGCGGCAGTGTCCAGTTGTCTCGTGTGATTTGTTTCCCTTTCATCGTGTCCCTGCTCTCTGTTTCTGCTTCTTTGAGGATGCTCTGCAGCTGAGTCCTCACCTTCGCAGAGGCCTTCCAGTTATTGGGGGTTTTAGTATTTTTTGTCCCTTTCTGGCACAAAACCTTTCATCTCAGCTCTCCACTTGCGACTGTTTGGCAGGAGTTCAGGCTTTCAGTCTTGAGTGATCTGGGGGTTTTGGCCGTCAATAAAGTAATGTTACCAAATTTGTCGTGGCGTATTTATCTGTTGCTATGTCTGTAGTTAGATGAAGCATGTGAAGCTCAGGACATATTGGCAGGGAGTTTTTAATGTTTCAGAGAATATAACCAAAAACAAAATGCCACCTTCCTGTGTGAGGTGGCCTTAAACAAGAACAGGCTTTTCCTTGCGTATTTTATGTCTATGGCAACATTTTTTCTAATTATTTTTTGAAGAGGGGCATCATTTAACTGGTATAACAAGTCCAATGTGATAGCACGTCAGCTAATATTTAGTGTAATGAGATCTCATTTACTTCTGCTGGATGGGCTCTTGCCAGAGGTCTCTCTTGCAGCTGAGAGCAAAGGGCCATTTCATAGAATCATAGAATCATAGAATCATTAAGGTTGGAAAAGACCTTTAAGATCATCGAGTCCAACCATCAACCC
>JASVER010000013.1:2191761-2288509 GCA_030449065.1 Oceanodroma leucorhoa
CCGAAGCACCTCATCCACACGTTTTTTGAACACCTCCAGGGATGGTGACTCCACCACTTCCCTGGGCAGCCTGTTCCAATGCCTGACTACCCTTTCAGTGAAAAAATTTTTCCTAATATCCAATCTAAACCTCCCCTGGCGCAACTTGAGGCCATTTCCTCTCGTCCTATCATTTGTTACTTGGGAGAAGAGACCAGCACCCATCTCTCTACAGCCTCCTTTCAGGTAGTTGTAGAGAGCGATAAGGTCTCCCCTCAGCCTCCCCTTCTCTAGGCTAAACAACCCCAGCTCCCTCAGCCGCTCCCCATTTTCCTCTTATTCATCCCAGCGGATGCATAAATCCGACAAGAAGTTTCAGTGGAGTGGGAGGCTCCGTGCATTTTGCTTTGGATTCTGTTCCTTTTCCTTTTCTGGGCAGGAAAGTTTCCAAGCGGCAGCTTATCCTCGGTGCCCCAGAGGTGGTTCACCTCTGACTGACTCCTCCAGGTCACACAGCCCTTTTGCCTTGTGTCACCTCCCATCTGCCCTTCTCTAATCTGGACTGGATGGCTGCGGTTATAAAAGCAAAGCCCCAAACCACATCACTTAAGCTGGTTTTCACCATACCTCCACAAGCACTAGCATGTACATATAATATCTGTGCATGCATACATTTCTCTCAGAGCCGCCTGAGGTCGGAGACACTTTGATTTGGGATGCTGATGTTGTCTTATCATCGTTAAAGCAGGAGAAACAGTGCTACAGCTCTGCCACTAAGCAGTATCTGTAAAATCTGGTGCGGGCTAATCTCCCGCCCTGCCAGGCAATCACAGTGCCTGCGTGTTAATCCAGTGATGTGCACGGCTCTGGTGAAGGACAGAGTGGCGTAAAGCCGAGGCAGCTCTCAGGGCCTCGGCAAGCCACTGATGAAGATGCTTCACCCAGTGACCGAGTTTTTCTTTCAGTCTCCCCCATGGCATGGAGAGAAGGGGTTTCGAGCACACGTCCCGCTTCCCTCCACCTCCACAGCTCCTCCAGCCTTGCCAAAAGGTTGTCCATGCATGATGAGGCCCTCTTTGTTTGCCTTTAATTAGCGTATGCTGGCTGGACGGAGCTGCACGGGCTTTGATAACCAGGGCAAACAACAGGACCAGGAAAGCAGGCAGCCGGCGGCAGGCTGTGCTCCAGCTGACCGCGTCCCCACAGGCTCCCAGGGACGTGAGGAGGACCCTTACGGGGACTCTCACTCGGGGAAGGTGATTGCCACCAAACCTCATTGTTCCCAGCCATGCAATGACAAGTCCCACTGCCTCCCCTGCTTCCTCACAGGGCTGCAGCTCACTCCGTGCCCATGCAGGACTGGGGACCTGGGCTCTGCTTGCAAACACCCCCAACGTCCTGGAGCACACATGGATGGGGCTTTGCCTGGAGTTCTGCTGAGCTGGAGTCACTGAAGAGCTGGACAGGCCATTACGAGTCATCTGCTCCGTCCCTCTGCCCCAAGGTGGGGTGTTGCCTCCTGAGGCCATTCCCAAAGGATGCCTCTAACCTGGACTGACAGACCTCAGATGACGGAGATGCCAAACCTCCTTTGCTGCATCCCAAGCCCTTTCCTGTCTGTCCCATTCCCTAGGGACATGGGGATGGACTATTCCCTTCTCAGACCCCCCCTCAAGCTCTGCTGGCTGGGTCAGGCCAACAGGGACACCTTTTCCCTGGGCATCGCTCTGTTCATAGCAGCAGCTCTGCACTCCGGCTGACATCCTGGAAGACAGCCTCCTGGCTGAGGTCCCCAGCGTGGGGCTGGCATTTTGGGCTCGCATCCTTCCCAGACCTGCTGGGGGATGCTGACAGCGGGACATGCAGATCACCCCCAGGGAGGGAAAGCTGGCCACCTGTCACTGGCTCTTCAGGGAATGCAAGCGCTTCAGTCCCATCGTTAGCACACGTAATCCAGCCAGACCCTTCAGTTTTGCAAAAGGATCTCGCAGCTGCTACTGGAAAGACGTGCACCTCCCTGGGAGACAGGGCAGAAGGGAGGCTGCCCTGCCATCTCCTCCCCTAGCCAGAGCCTCAGCCCCTCTGGGAATGGGACCACAGCATCCACCTGCCCTGGCACACAACCCGTCATCCAGTTCAGCACCTGGAAGAAGTTGGGAGGAGTTAGAGACAAGCCTGGACCTCCAGAAAGGCACGTTGTGCTGAGAAGCCACAGTGTGGTCCCGAGGGGGCCCCTGTGCGGGCTGCGAGAGGTGACCRCTGGGCAGTGGGTGCAGGTGGCTGCGGGTCACATCTGGGTCTGCCTGGCGTGGGCTGCTCTCTTCAGAGCGGCACTGGGGATGGGTGAGGGCAGGCAGCTCCCTGCCTACGCTCGAGCAGGTCCCCCGGCTGGACCAGGCTTCAGCTGCGTGTGTATCTGCTGGCGCTCGCCTCRGTGCGGGGTGCTCCTGAGCTGGGCGGGTACGCGGGGAGGTTAGGAGCCAGCGGGGAGACAGCGCGGGGCTCAGGCAGCTGCTGGAGCACTGGGGAGCAGCACGGGCCCCGCGGGGCATTGCCTGGGTGCGGGAAGGATGATCTGCAGGGCCTGCGGTGTCAACTCCCGCTGTGCTGGTGCAAACCCGGATTAACTCCACTAACCAGAGTGATGCCCAGGTGTGTGTGAGGCAAATCAAGATCCCACCAGGGTCCTTATGGAGCAGAGCAGAAAAATAGCTGGCTGAGACAGCGAATGAGCTGCCTGCCCCTGAGATGCAGCCCTCAGGACAGGCTGCCTGACCCCTCAGCACCGGTTCCGGCAGCAAGAAATCCCATTTATCCTTTTCCTTTAAACTCTGCTTGCTGGCACTGGGTCTTTCCCTTGCTGGGGGAGCGGGAAGGGCTGTGCATTGGGAAATGCAGCGAGCAGAAGAGAAAAAAGACAGTTTCTGCCTTCTATCTAAACCAGCAGGAGAAGAAATCACGTCGGGAGGACGAGGTAGAAGAGGAGCGGTGGCGATGCACAGCTCTCATTAGCGAGCCTTAGGAGCTGGTGCCACAGCCAGCGTGCGAGAGCGAGCAAGCCAGCGAGCGAGCGCGGGGTCTCTGGACACGAACGTGAAGTACGGTTTTGCTGCAGCTAGAGGGCTTTGCTGCTGCTGCACAGCCCCGCGCCGTGCCGCACACCCCAGCACCGGCTGGGGCTCCGCCACGCCGCTCCCCGCCGCTCCCCGCCGCTCCCCCCAGCCCACGGCCGGGCCCGCCACAGGGCCGCCGGACACCCACCCGGGAGACAGGCCGCGGCATCCCCACAGCCGAGCCGCTGCCGGCTGCGGTCATGCCTGCCGCCGACGCTCCACTTCTGCCGCCGACGCTCCAACTTGGCGGGTGAGCCCTTCCTCGACACGCAGGTAAGGACCCGCGCACTGCTCTCGGATGGGGACATCCCCGCTCGGAGGCGGGCGGGTGGTTTCCTGGGGGGTCCGGGCACTCGCCCCCGCGTCCCCAGGCTGTGCCTGTGGGGTGGCAGCAGGTCCCTGGGGAAAGCCAGCCTGGCACCAAGCTCGGGTTGGCTCCAGAGGGGTCAGAATACATATCGGGGGCTGTAAAGATTAAAGGCTGCAACCTGGAGAAACTAGGACAAAATTACCTGATCAGAGGCTCTGGGGTGGGCAAAATGTGAGGATTTCAGCAAAAGTTTTGGAGGCCAGATATGTCAGAGCAACCGTAATGGCACCTTGGACCCAGACAGCCATTGGGGCTCCCTCCCTGGGAGGCAGCTCAGCCACTGGCTGAAGTTTGGGGGTTGTTTTCCTTCTGCTGAGGAGATTCGGCAGCCGGTGGGAGCCACCCCGGGTGTGCATCCCTGGGATGCACCCGGGCAGGGGAACAGCCCAGGGACCTCGGTCGCGAGGGCTATTGCCAGTGCTGTGAATTGTGCCAAGGAAACGATTCCCCGGAACAGCACCATCTCCCTCTAGCCCTGCGGACGCCCTCCTGCCTTGTGGCTGGGGGAAGAGCAGCACATTCAGGAGTTTCGAAGGGAAGCGTCTCTGCCCAGCGCCTGTTTATAATTCCTTCTCCGAAGCTGCTGCGGGTTTCACAAAAGCCGTGCTGCTCTCCCCAAACCCACTTTACTGGGCTGCCTGCTTTGCTTCTGAAAAAAATAAATTCCCTTTTCATGAGCTCAGGATCTGCCTCCTTTTTCCCAGGAGGAAGGTAGCACTATGTAAATACCAGGGATAACCAGAGGAGCAGGGTCTGAGCCTGGCTGCAACGCACAAGGCAAAAAAAGCCTTGGTCTCTGGGGGATAATAGCTGGTTACTTTGTAGGCTGTCGGGCGAAGGAATTACCCAAGCCAAAATGTAGTGACTGCATTTCTCCGGCAAAAGTTTCTTGTGTCATGAAAATGGCTGGCAGAGCTAAAGCTTTGGGGAGCTGAATCCACTTCACTTCAGCTCCCTGAACCACCATCAGAGGCAGGTAATAAACACCATTATTAAAGAATGAGTAATTTGCTGCAGCTCCAGCACGGTGAATTTGTACAGCAGATCCCTGCTTTTGCGTGGTACCCAACCCCTCCCTGCCCTCAGCCCAGCCTGCAGACGTCACCATCGCTTGCAGAGAGGTGACCAAGCGCTCAGCAAAAACTTGCCTGTTAAAATCCCTCTCTGCCACCTGCGAGGTCCTGCCCGGCCCGGCGGCCTGCGGCAGAGCAGCCTGCGGGCTGCAGGGAATGGCCCCCGGCATGGGTGTGGGCACTTCAGGCCCTTGTGGTTCAGCTGCCCCCTTCACAGCCCCTCTGCGTGTGATGGGGTGTGCTTGCAGCTTCCCAGGAGCATCCTTGACCTCGATGGGCAGCCCGAAGCTCTGCCCTTCCTGCCCCCCCGCTCTCCCCACTGGGTGCCCCTAGTGCCACCCCAGACCCCAGACACTGATACACCGAGCCCCTTCCCCAGGTGTCTCTTACCCCTTCATCGCCCTCCCTCCCATTTAATATCCGTGCTTGGAATTGTTTTCCAGCTCCATTGCAAGCACAGTCTCTGAATCAGGCAGATTTTGGCTCTTTTCTGCCTATTTCCTAAAGCCCTGTACCTGAGCCTGGGACTGCCAGGCACCGCTTCCAGGACGCAGCTCTACTGCTGCTTCCAGGGGATAATTTAAGGCAAGGTCTTCAGCCAGTATTTCTCTATCTGTAGAATTAGAGATGGGCAAATTATTGACTTTTCTGGCTAAAGGGCCAAGCCACAGCATTAGAGAGGGAAAAAAAAAAGTCCATTATATATTGCCTCCAAATTGTCTTTCTGTTGCTGCTTCTCTGTCAAGTGAAAAAGGCAGCAAACCAACCCAAATGCTTTGCTCAGCCTGGAAGGGAACGCTCCACTGATCCCCAGTGTTTTTCGGGTACATCACTTAAACCAGCTTCCTTTTGGAGTGGAACACTTCAAGTATCTTTTGTAAACCAGAGTCGGTCGCAGGATTTGTCCCCAGGCTCTATGACTGCAAACTCAACCGTTGGCGTGAAAAATTGGCCCGGGGCATGTGTGCGCAGGCTCGGAGATGCGATGCCACGTGCGGCAGCCACACTGGTGCTGCTCCTGAGCTGGGCAGAGGTTTCTCCGCAAATCCTCCCAGCTCCCCGGGGCCTCCAAGGTGGCAGGGCAGGGCGAGACAGAGGGTGCTGGGGCTCATCCCCACACAGCAGGGACACGCTGGGAGGGAAGCACTGTGAGCGGGATGTCCTTGCTCAGCCCGTGTGGGACCACTGGTGCTGCTCACCCAGAGCAGAACCACCTCCTGCAACACGCTACAACTCTGGACAGGCGCAAGCAGCAGCCTGAGCCCTGTTCTGGGAAGGGCTGATCTAAGTCCAGTGGTGACATGGGCAGGGAAGAGAAACGGGCTGGGAAGAGAGGGAAAGCATCCATACAGCAAAGGCAGGAGCAGCCCAGAGGGCCCCTCAGCAAAGCATGGTTGGGACTTGACAGTGCCATGGAAAAGAAAATGTGACATCGTTTTATAGTATCTCTTTCCATACCATATGGAAGATAATTTAGGATCATCTTCTGCATAGTCCTGCCCCCCCAGGACTGTGGGACGGACAAGAGCCATGGGATGGCTGGGGGCAGCTGCTGCCTTTCCTCTCGCTGTATTCCTGAAGACAGAATAAACTTCTCCTATAGGTCCCACCAGTGTGAACTGCCCCTCCTTAAACACAGAAGGCACATCTCCACCTGAGGATTCAATTTCTTTGGCAATAACAAATATGAAAAAGAGGTTCAACATTTGGTTCAGATTGCACCTATTGACCCGGGTAATAATTTAACACCTTGAAGTTTGTCTGAGTCTGCAGACGTTGGCCAGACATGGCCAGAGTGGGAAGTGAGCGATCCACTTATTTGCTGGACCAGGAGATCAGCTTACTGCTGGTAAACACAGGCTGTGTTTGGAAACTTAGGGTTTGGAAAAGTAAGCTAGAAAGGTGTTGTCTCCACAGCATAAGTTCATTTTTAAAGAAAGAGCAGATCATTGGCAAATGAATTAAACATCTGAACTGTAGAGGAGCCCTGTGAATCCCTGGGAGAATCAGGCCACAGTAAGCAAAGTGAAAATAGCCCTGAGCTGAAGGCAGGCAGACGGTGGATAAAATAAACAGGACGGTGGGGAAAGGAGGGTGCCGGCATGCGCTAGCCTTCAGGGTGGTTATGAATCATTTGAGTACGGATATGTTTTAAACAGAGACAAATGAGCAGTCCTTAACAGCCGCTTTACATTGCCAGCTTCGATTGATAGGAGGGGGATTTGCAGAGAGATGTGAGGATGGAGTTAGGTGCTGTGGCTAAGCTGCTCTATCAGCAAGCCGCAGCTGCGAAGGGGAGGACATCTCTCTGTCCCTCTGATGCCTGCTGCCAACCACATGCTACATCCCTATCCCTGTCTTGGTCTCAGCCGGTGCAGGTCTCTCACCTGGAAGAAAGCCAGGTCCTATCTGCCAGATCACTTCTGTGCTGGGTGAGAAGCCATGGCAGGGAGAGCCTCCCCGGGGTGTGGATGCTGGGCACGGCCCTGGGGCAGGCTGGGCTGGAGGATTGAGGGGCGCAGGACTGGTCCTCGAGGGGAGCACGAGGCACAGGTCTGCTCCAGCACAGGATATCACTGCTCCCTGAGGGTGATGCTCACCCTGTGCCACAGGACCGGACAGCCCAGAGTGGTCTGTGGGGAAGGAGCAGTGGGGAAGATGGGATGCAGGTCCCGGGGCAGCAGCAGCCATGAAGGCGCAATGGCCTGTGGGACTTCACAGGTGGAAGAGCCTTGAAGTGGAGATGATGGGACTGGAGCAAAGGGTATGGGTGAAATAAGGCAAGCTGGGAGAAGAGTGTGGGGCCATCTAGGATACCCACTGTGTTCAGTTCAGTATTGGGTATAAATAGCAACGGAGAAGACCTGATGTGAATTTGAGGACTGTAACCATTAGCATAGGAAAATCAGCCATGAGCAAAATTACAATCCGCAAGCATGGGCTTCTGTGCATCTTCCAACATCAGTGAGAATGTCCTGGCAATAAACACATCTTGGGAGACCTCTGTGAGCTCTCCTGTGGGATGCTTGCTGTCTCTTTGGGTACCCTGGGCAGGGAGCCTTGTCTCAGCAAGGGACAGGGCTGCCTCTGTGCTGGAAGCATTCGTGCTTCCTGGAGCCCAGGGGTCAGTGAGTTTTGGCTCCCAGTAGATCTACAGGCATGGATGTTTCTAAGTAGGCTTTCTACATTGAGGGTAGGGTGGCAATGCCCCTCTCTCCAGACAGCAGCCTTAGGGTATTTCCTTAGGTTGGTGCTGGACTGAGGAAGAGGAGACTGAAGTCTGAACCCAGTCTGAGCTCACATTTCTCCAGGCCAGTGATTTGGATGCTGCAGCAGGCAGGGGAATTCAATCTCCCCTGACCCTGCGCTGGCATTTTGTGGCTGAGATGAGCAGTCAGAGCCGGACAGCCTCCCAAGCTGTCCTCGCTGGCTGATGCCTCAAAGGGCTGGAGACACTGAGCGACAGCCCCAGCAGCCTCCCCACGTGGGAGTCATTGCCCTGACCTCCATTGCCTCCGAGCAACCCTGCTGGATCCCCAAAGAGGCATGTGAAGAAGCCTCCAGTGAGAGCTATCGATCAGTTTTGGTGCCCCTTTAAAGCCCCTTACTGGGGCTCGTTGTTGAGGGTGCTGCAGGACTGAAGGATGATTGAGTGCAAATCCAGCAGGAGCGCCCCGAGGCCGAGGACTGCTCCAGCGTGGCTGTTGGCACCTCCAGAACTTGTCCATCCCTGATCCCGTCCTGGCCCACTTCCCCAGCACAATGCTGCCAGCCAGATCACCTGCTCTGCTCCGCCTCAGCTGGCCGCCCCGTGGCCACCCCGCTGTCCTCCAGCACCGGGGCAGCCCCCAGGAGCAGCCCCTCTGTGTTGCCCCCTCTCCTCCCTGATCCCGGGCACCCAGGAGACCCACACCCAGGACAGCCTGCGGAAACTTCTAACAGCCACCTTATTTACTTGTTTGCATCTCCAGCTAAAAAAAGGATGCTGAGAGAGTCCAAACCTGCTAATTATACACCTAGCCACCCACACAACCATGTGTTTTATTACCATCACCCTCCACGCTTCCTCCTTCCCCCCTTGCCAGCTCGGTGAGCCCTTTCCTGCTCTCCCTTGCACGAGGAGGGGTGCCTTCCAGCACGGCACGGCCCGTGGCCGCATCCGTGCCGGCGAGCTCCGGGTCCGGGCAGGCGCTGGGCTCACACCAGCAAGGCCAACACCAGCCATGGGGTGTTGAGGCGGCGCAGCCCTGCCCAACGATTTGGACATACAGGCGCTGGGCCCAGGCTTTGCATGCAGGCGCCGTCCCGGCCCCGCCGTGCTGTGGGATGCTCGGCCGGGAGAGGCCGGCGGGGCCGGGGGGAGCGGGCGGGTCCCCCCGCGCTCCGCGGCCCCGGGGCGGTGCGGCGGCCGGAGCGGCAGCCTGCGGTGCGTGGAGTGCCTGGGACATCTAGCGGCCACCTCTCCAAGTGCCGGGCCCTGCCGCGGGTAGGTGCCGGGCTGGGGGTGCCCGGCCGGGGATGGGGAACACGGTGGCAGCGGGCCAGAAGCGCCCCGCCAGCCCCGCAGCCCCTGGGTGCCACAGCGGCAGGGCGCAGCCTGTTCGCAGGCACTCCCGGTTTGAGGTTGAGTGTTACGAACGTGTCTTGCCAGTGTTTGGAGGCGATGGAGCTCACACTGCTCCCCTGCCGATGCTCACAGGCAGCGTGTCCGGCTTGCTGGCACCGGGGCTGGGGACAGGGCGGTGGGGGAGCCCACAGCCCTGCAGAGCCCCTGGCACGGCTCCTCCAGAAGCAGCCCGGCTCTTCCCTGCCAGCCCCGGGGATGGATTTGCTGTTTCTTACCATTAGGAGCAACGCCTTAGCTCTGAGCACAGCTGGGTTGAAACACTGCTGCAGAGAAACATTTTTATCAGGAAGAATAAAGACTCGATTTCYACCTGGAAATTGCCCAATTTGACTTGCGAACCTTGAAAAGCAGCCCATTGCATCCCAATTCTCAGAGCAATTTAGTCTCTGTTGGAGCCAGGAGCCATTGCCAAGGCACTGGCTCTCTACCTGTCAGGAGGTCAAAACAAGTGCTTTATTCACTCCTTTCCAGCTCTATCAAACCGGCTGCATCAAAGTTGTGAATTAGCTGCTCTACATCACAAAAGCCTCAGCTATCCTCCCTCTAATTCATGTCCACGGGCTCTGTGTCACCTTCTTCCTTCCCTCCTGGTCCTCACCAACTCTTTCCCCTCCAGCAGCTCCACAGTCCCTTTCTTCTCCATCCTGCTGGCCAGGGCCCAGCTCTCTGCCTGGCTCAGATGTCACTTTGCTTCCCTTGCATCGTGCCTCTTGCCCATCATTTCCCTTCCCACTGCTGCCCCCACCATGACCCTTTGCTTCTCTGGGTACCACCTCTGCCAGCCCCATTGGGGCTGTCATGCCCCACCACCCTCCCCTCCTGCCCCACGCCGAGAGCTGCCTCCCCCACACCACCCCCCTGCCCCTTCCACCCCCCGGCCACCTCCTCACCTGATGCTCCTGCCACAGCAACATTTCCCAGGACCTGTGAAGGCTTCATTACACCCCAGGGATGAACAGCCCCCAGTCTGCACACTGGTGCTGTGCCCGAGGCAGGAGCAGTGGTGTGGAGATGAGCACCCACAGGAGGGCTTGCGTGTTGGCCGGAGCATGACCACTTTCCACAGCCATGTCTGCGGGGCTGGTGAAAGCGCTTCCTTCTCCCCTCGAGCTGTGCTTCACCCTGAGGGGCTCAGGGCTTGGACGTGGCAGGTATTCACACTGCTGTGAGGGCTCCTAGGGCTGAGAGAGGGCTTGGTCCGCCCCTGCCAGACACATTGTCCATGAGCTCTCAAAGACCTTCCTTCATCCCCATATTCCCTCTCCAAAATGCCAACTTCACTCCCTGCGATGCTCTGCCTTTGTGAGCTGGTTTTCTCTTGGGCAGAATCGCAAGCTTGGGTGCCCAGAGGCAGAGGTACTGTGCCCTGGCAGGACTTGGGCCTCCACCTAGAAGCCCCAAAGCACCTCCTGAGAGCTTCCAGGGGGGCCTGGGCTCTGGGAAGGGTGCTAGCCACATCTCCTGTGCTTTCCTGCTCCGTCAGGAGCGGGCCCACCTCTGTCCCAGGGCTATGGCATCTGTACCTGGCCATGATGCTGCTTCCCATCAGCAGGGTCAGAGCAGGCGTTCGCACTGTCCCCTACCCTCAGACCGGCCAGGGCATGGCAGCGCAGCAGGGCACCGCTCCCCAGGGCACCGGCCTCCCCGGCTGCTGTCCTGAAGGGGAAAGCCTTTGGCCAGGACGGGCTAACCTTCTCGCTCGGGAGTCTGGGGACATGCAACGCAGTCGCAACCTGCTAATGAGCCCGGGAAGCAAGGCAGAGTGTTTCCTTGACAGGGCAATTAAATGATGATTGATTCCTGAAACAGCTACTTAATTCATCATTAACTGGGCTTATCGTAGCTGGCATCTGCGCTGAGGGTCCCTCTGAGGGCTGTGCTGCTGCCGGCGGGGGCGGCCAGCGACCTGAGCACCTCTCATGTCGGCGGGAAACACTCAGGATGGTCCCGAGGGGACCTGGACTGCCCCAGGGGATGTGGTGTGGAGGTGAGATCCGTGAATTACAGAGCTAAATTTGTTACCTCTTTCTTTTCATGCCTTATTTTGGCTCCTTTTATCCAGTACTCTCCTTGAGAAGCTGAGAGTACACAACGCAGTTGTGCATTTCCCACTCTGCTGGGGACCGCTGCAACCGGCCTGGGGAGCGTGGGGGCCGTGCCCGCCGGGTGGTTAGGGGAGCAGCCGTGCAGCGGGGGAGGCAGTTCGTTAGTCTCAGCGGTAGGGCTGCAGCAATAGCCCAGCTCAGGCAGGGCGCTGGAGCCTGCCTCCTCCCAGGTGTGCCCTCCCCCTGGGCTCAAGTTGCACATGGACGCTTGTATGTGTGCATCCTCCCTGTGCACCTGACAGCATCTCGCCGCCGCTACCTGCTGCCAGTACTGCCCAGACTAGCCCCGTGGGGCTGATGGATATGCAGTTATCCAGTCACCCTGATAATGAGGACGGATAATGGCCACTCTTCGCCAATTTTGTCTTTTACAGCTTCCTTGCTTTCATCTGCTGGCTTCATTCCTCTWCCCCCAAGCCTGGTTATTGCCAAGCTTAATTACCAGGCTTTATTACTAGGCTTACTTTATTACCAGGCTTACTTTATTAAGTCCCTGTGTGGCTAAATTCACTGTAGGATCCAGATAATCCAAACGGGGTTTGGGGACGACGGCAGGGCTGGTTTGGCTCTGTCCTTCCCTGCATGTGTGCAGGCGGGGCTGGGCCTCGCCCTCCCTGCCATTCCCTCTCTGATACCATCTCCAGCAGTTTAATGGCTCTCATCTCCACCTGCAAACCCAGGCCGATCAGCGCACGCAAGGACAGTCTCTATGTGATGCGGCAATCTCGGTGACTGAGGAGCGGGAAGCATCTCTAACCCCTCAGGCACTGGGGCTCTTCACATCAGCTGTCAGAGGGGGAGGTTTCAGCCTGGCTGCTTTCCAGCAGAGCTGAGCACGCTGCCGTAGGCACGCTGTGATGCCGGTCCTCGGCGTCCCCTCCCCACTGCCGACAAATGCCAGGACTGGGTGCTAGGGCTGCACTTGGTGGTCCCTTTGCCTATTTATGAGAAGCGCAGTGAGATCTCCTTCTGCACTTTTCCCCTCGTCCCTGCAGCCCTGTTATTGCCCCATCCTGCTCCCAGGGAGAGCATCATCCCCAACTCCCAAGAGTGGAAGGCAGCAAGGAAAAGAGAGTTTAGTACAGGTAAATCTTTTATAATCCCGGAGGGTACAAGACTAGCACAGACTAAACTCTTCTAGCCCTGTCCACACTTTGTGCAGTGCAGCAGCCTCCGAGGGCCTGGCCCCGCGCTAGGGCAGTTTGAGGGACCAGAGAGGTTTGGGCCCTCCCTGCTCCCCCAGGGCGAAGCCTTCAGCCCTGCCCAGCCCACCTTCACAGAGACTTCCCCATGCTTCAGCAGTATTTTCCTGCTGTTTCTTCTGCTACCCACGCTGTTACTCTTCCAAGGTGTGTTCACCCTGGGATATTTGCTACCTGCAAGCCCTCCCTGCCTCTTCCCCCCAGCCCAGGTCAGCCAGCCATCTCCCACTAGCTGGCCCCTTTAGCATCCTTTGGGACGCCCAAGTCAGCAGAGGCCGTGTCCAGCAGCAATCCAGCTGCATAGATGCACTCTTCCCACCCCGGTCTGTGATACCTGTCGCCTCCCAAGCTGCCTTTTAGGTTTCCAATTCCTCCCGGCTCCTTTCCCTTCTTTCCCCCTCCACGTTCTGAGTGTTTCCCAGTGCTCACTGCTGTGAGCATATGGCTTTGCCGCACAGCTCTCCCCCTCCTCTAACCCGCTGCCCAAGACCTGATGTGGGCAGAGCAGCAACCTCCAGGCAGGCAGCACTCCGTGCCCGGCGGCCGGCAGCCTGCCCGCAGCCCGTCTGCCGGCGTTTCTCAGCACAGTTGGAGCCGGCTCCCTCCGGCAGCTCCCAGCAAGATCCCATCCCTCCCTACTCTAGCTTGCTGCCAGAAACATTTCTTGAGATGAGGCATGGATGCCCTACCAAAACCGTCAACTTTCTCTTGCTAGAGCTGGGCTTCTGCTCCTGCTTGGGCTGCTGCTCTCAAATGACACTGGTCTCTCCTTACTGTTTCATTAAAAAGCAAGACATTTTATTGGAAATCTAATTTGCATGTTGAGGCAAGCAAAGAAGTTCGTGCTTTCCTTGCCTGAAAACCGGGATGAAGCTTTGTGCTTCTCTGTGTCTGTGCAGGAAATAAAACCCTCTGTGCTACAAATATGCATCTCCCTTAAATATTTTGAAAATACTTAATGGCCATCTGCTGCACGAACCATTACAGGCTTTATTAGTAAGGTGGGAGACTGCAGAAAGCAGAGAATGGTTTTGGGGAGGGAGAAGTGGAGGGCATTCACCAAAACATGCAGAGTTTTAGCAGCGCAGGAGTGCTTTTGAACGGCTCCATTTTCCTGAGCAGCTTTCCAAAATGTGACGACTGCTGCCAGAACAAAGCCCTTCGACAGGGCCATTTAAAACTGGGTATGGCACTCAAACCTGTGCGGTATGGCAGAGTTTGGCCAAGGGGATGGACCCACTTGGGCTTTTCACTCTCTGGAGTCTGCAACTCCAATTTCTTTATTTGTATTTTGTTCTCGAGGACAAAATTTAAACCCACAGTGATGTGCTTTCTATCAGAAAGCCTAGTGCACCTTGGGGAACCCTACAGCAGGTGGAAGCATGTCTCTGCTACACAGCATCCTGCAGAGGAGGCAGTGACGGAGGTCTCTAAGGAGGACAGGAACATTTGGAGTTGCAAGGCAATACGGTGGCACAGCCTAGGAGCTGGGAATGTGCTAGAGAGCAGCTGTAAAACACAGGACTCGGGTACTGAAGAGCGCAAAGTAATTGTTTCTCTCTCCTGGGGAACGCTGATATTTCACTACACATTTTCTTTGTGCCAAGGTGGGTTGGGAAGCCAAAATAGCAAACGCTCCTCTGAAGAGAAGGGGTTGAAACATTTMATCTCAGAAATTTTCATGCAAAGAAACCCGCAGCACAAGGTTTCAGCACTCTGAAATGGAGGAAGGTGGAGGGGGGTGAATTTTCCTGAGGAAGAAACCCATGTTGACATTTGTAGCTGAGGATCCTATTTGGACTGGACATTTTCTGAGCTGGTGGCCCAGAGCCAGGGCTGTGCGGCTGCCAGCTGTACCCAGGGATGGAGCTGGTTTAAACAGCGGTCTGATGTGACGGGTCGTTTACTTAAATTGTCGTAATTTCAATGTGGACCAAGCCCCATGGTGTCTCCCTTTAACCTCCGCATCCCCCCGTTCCTCTGCACAGCCGGCTGAGCACCCAACACTCCCCACCCCAGCCTAAACGCCACCTCCGTGTCCTCAGAGCAGCCTCCTGGCTTCCCTCGATGCCTAGCTACTCTCGCCTCAGCCCCAGCTCCACCTTGAAAGAGCCCTAGAAAACCTCCCAGGTACCTGAAAGCCAGTTAGGTGCATGTGTAATGCCCGGAGGGCTGTAATTCACCATGCGACCCTCCGCTTTGGGAAGACAGGGAGGCCCTTCAAGTGGTTGTCAGCATCTTATCTACTTCTGTGCTGCCTGTTAGGCTTTGTCGCAGCACACATTATGAACCAGCAGAAAAGATGCAGTAGGTCCTTTACTGTCAGGCTGCACGTGGCCATTTCAAGATGCATTATAGATACAGCAAATCCTCATCTTAATCCAGCCTGAACCAGATCATTTTGTTTCAGGGCTGCACCCTTATCTTACTACCAGCTGGGGAGAGATGAAGAGATGCTCAGTTTGCCGAGATAGCATTCAAGTCGTGGAGAGAGGGGAAGGGCTCTTGTTTTCTCCAGCATTGACAAATCTTTCTGTTCCCACTATCCTTGTCTTGACATCGGCTCCTCATGGGCGAGAGGCTTTTCTGCTCCCTTGCCTTGATGAAATAACAGCCTCCTCCCTCCCACTCTCTCTGCTCCCGCAGGATCGCTTCCCCCCYGCCGCCAGCAGCATGGAGAGCGTGCGTGAGCTCCAAAACCCACTCTTGGCCAAGGCCAACGGGCACCTTCACAGCAGCTATTCTTACCACCAGCATCACAGCCAGGACTACCCCAGTCATCGCTGCCAAGGGAAACTGTATTCCTACATTTTCCAAAACACTGGTGGTGCCAGGACTCACCAGCTGCTGGATGCCAGTTCCCTGCAGCTGGCTGTTGAAGCCTTGTACGGCCCCAATTTCATCCTCGTGAAGGATGAGACCACTCTCAAGGCCAAGGACAGCAAGATGGAAAGCTGTGAGACCACTTTTACAGAAAGCAAAGAGGTTCCATCTGAAGGTCCTGACGGGCACGAGGTGCAAGGGTCCTGCCTGGTAGAGAGCGACATCCGCATCCAAACTGTGTCCTACGAGGTGGAGGAAGAGGAGCTCCAGGAGTACGAGGTGAGCTTTGCCAGGTGCAATAGCACCAAACTCCTCCTCTGGTAGCTCTGGCCATCGGCCCAAATTCTTGGTCATTTATTCTCCCTTCTTTCCTCAGAGCTTCCCCCCAAGTCCCTACCATCTCCTGCCTCACCAGCCTCTCCCTGTGCGCCCAATATTTCTTCTTCCTCCTTATCATTTCTGCTCCCTTTTCCTCACTGAAGACCTCAGAAGGAGGTCAGCTTCCCTGAGGGCAGCCTGGCTGCATGCCCACTGGGAGCGGCGGGGAGGTGGGGCCATCTCTGCAGGACCCCTGGGATATGGGGACCCTTTGGTAAGGGCAGCCTGCCGCTGCTGTGGCACTTGAGCTAACGGGAAATCTCAATCCTTGCATGACAGCAACATTCACGTGCCTGGCGGCAGCAGCCCAGAGAAACCTTAATATATAAAGACAGGATGCATCTTGCAAAAGGAGAATGAGAGCTGGCAAAGCAGCTTCTTGCTGTGCTCTGTGTCCCACCATGGCTCGAGTGGTGGTGCAGAGGCTGGGAACATCATCCAGGACCTTGAGAGGTGGAAGTGGGTCCCCAGAGCCTGCTGGAGCTGATATTTGATGACTCAGCACAGCTCTGCTGCTTTCTGTGCCTGTGGTGTGGCCTTTTCAGAGGGCAGCAGGGGTGTCCCCACGTCTGCATGCCTTCCCCACCAAGACATATCACTTCCAGGCCAGTCTGCGGCTGGCCGAGCAGTGCCCAAAGGCTGGAGGGCTGACCGCAGCCGCTCTGAGCAATGCGCTCACTAAGGGGACAGGACACGTCATCCCTGTGATGGAGGCTCCAATTCAACCACTTTCCCTCACTTGCTAAATTAGTTTAGCAGGATATCGATCTCCTAGTCCCTAATGGGGATAAAACATTTTGTTTAAGTTTGTTTAAGCTGACAAACAGCCAGTTCTGCCAAAGCTCAAGATATTTCAGTTTAAGACTATCTATCTCCCAGGGAAATCCCAGACCCCTAGCAAGTGAGCTCAGCGTTTGTTCTGGCAGGGAGCCGAGAAGCCACTCCGCTCCTGAATTTGCTGAGCTACATTTTTTCTCATCAAACCGGGCTGAGGAGGCTAAAAAATATTTAAAACTCACTCCTTGAATCTGCAGGTGGGAAACATGTGAGAATATGTGATGGGGCCAGGAGAGAGCAGGAGCTGGGAGGAGAGGGGCTGAGACGCAGCCTGCAGGGTGGCACGGGGAGGTGGGCATGTGCTGAATCCATCTGGTTTTGCAGAGTGACTCCTCCAGCGACAGCGAAAGTGAGGATCATTTCCTGATGCTTCCCCCCCGGGACCACCTGGGCTTGGCCCTTTTCTCCATGCTGTGCTGCTTCTGGCCCCTGGGGATTGCTGCCTTCTACTTCTCCCAAGGGGTAAGAGATCCCTTTGCTTGCCTGTGTGCACTGAGCGCTGGAGCAAGGGCCCTGCAAGCCACAGCAGCCCTCGGAGGGGACCAGGCATGTTTCTGGCTCTAAGGCTCATCCCTGTGCCATGCCCAGACCCCTGAGGACTGAAGTGARGGATGCTCCTGGCTCCTGGATGTCTCCACAACTGCCCTCCAGCTCTTGTGTGGGTTACTGGAGGTCAGGCTTTTCCTTTGGGTCTTTCAGGTCTTATTTAGGGAACTGGAGCTCCCCTTGGCCCCTTGCCCAAGTTCTTACCCTCCACCCAGGCTCAGGAAAACGGCATTTTCCCACCTGCCCTCCCATTCCCCAGTAGTGCGGAGGTTCTACACCATGACCCAGTCCGAGGCAGCTCATGCTCTGAGGGTCAGGCTGCTCTAGAGACTGGACTCAACGGGGAGCCTGGTCTCCATATCGCACTACCGCTCCCTCATTGCACCTCTTTCTGACACGCATTGGCTAAGCTGTGTGAGCCAACACCAGGCTGGCAGAGGCTGGAGAGGGTGGTGGCCCTCAGGCTGCACCAGCTCAGAGGAGCTGCTGCCTTCCTGAGGGCTTAGCCCAGAGCCTGGGCTCACCTACATCACCGTTGACCCAGAATAATTCATGCAGAGCCAGGGGATTTACTCTACGTTTGCACAGATGCTGCTGTACCAAGAATAGATGGGGGGAGGCATTAAGAAGTTAAATCAAGATGATCAAAACAGAAATGGAAAAGTATATAACGTGAGTACCTGGCAGAGAGGCGGTGAGAGGCAGGGGAAGCTGTAACTGGTTAGGACCCCGAGGAGTGGCTGATTTCACATTTTTCCACGTGGTGCAAGGTAGCACAGTGCACTCTCCACATGATGATGTACTTGGTGCAATTTAAATTTAGCTCCATTTGCTATAACTACCACTTTCGTTCACTCACTGAGGCAAGGACCATCTCTTTATTTGCTGTCCGTGCACGGTGGACGCTCTGATCTCCACATGGCAACTCAAACACAAATAGCAGGTAATACTAAGAGTAGCTCTGAATGTGCCCTGAGCACTCAGGGAAGCTGGAGGTCACCAGCCCAGAGAGTCAACACCCATATTTGCCTCCATCGCTGGCTCCATCAGCCCTTCTATGGCAAATAGGCTTCAACTGAAAACCCCATGCAGGCAAAATCAAGTGGCAGCACAGCCAGACCAAGGGGCTGTGCTGTCTGGAGTCAGCTCCCTGAGACTAGTCAGTACTCATTATATATATATATAGGGTATATTTGTACCTAGCTGGGGCCACGCAGCCATCGCCCCTGTGCACCGACTGTTTGCCTGGGCTTACGAGGGTCCAGCCGCCTGCTCACAGCTCTGGCCGAGCATCCAGAAGGTTGGGGCTTTCAGACAAACAGCCAAAGCCCATGCTTCCCTAGGAGGCAAAATCCACAGGGAAATATGTGTAGGTGGCACTGCTGTGCTGAGCCCTCCTGGACTGATGGACGCCTTGCTCTCTGTCCCCAGCCTTCAGGGGATGCAGTGGCCCGGGAAAGGGGGCTGGCTCAGTAGTGAAATGACTGCACACCGGCTAAAAGGCCAGGTTGGTACAGCTGTGAGCAATCAGTGTTTCTTCTCCTTCCAGACCAGCAAGGCTGTCTCCAAAGGAGATTTTCATCTGGCCAGCTCAGCTTCCCGCCGAGCTCTCTTCCTCGCCGCGCTCTCCATAACCATCGGCACAGGAGTGTACGTCGGGGTGGTGGTAGCGCTGATCGCTTATCTCTCCAAAGGGGGCCATGTATAGCTGCCACCTGCACGTCAGCGCCGTCCCCATCTGCCAGCCCTCCCGGGATCAAGCTCTCCTGCGGAGCACAGGGCGCCAGTGCCTGCAAGGGCTGCTTGCACGGCAGGACCCCGGCTTGGATGCCCTGCACAGGCTCTGGCCCCTTTCAGACAAACAGTAGACCCCCGTTCTCCCCGACGCTGCGGGGTGCCACCATCCAGCAGCAGGGAATTGGGCACTGGCCTGGCTGCTGGGACCAGGAGGAGCACGTTTGCCTGGTGGAAGACATGCAGGAGAGACACTGCGTGCTGCTGCTGGGCTGGTGCCACCAGCCCTGCTCTGGGGCCACAGCTTCCCTTCCCAGCCCCGCAGCCAGGAGATCCACCGCTGGTGCCCGGGCTTGGTCCATGAAGGGGGCACGCAGGGAGGAGAGGGGATGTGGTGCCGGGGAATGACTGCTCTTTCTTCTTGGAGGCCAGGGTCCTGGTGGGGTGTCCAGACTCCCGTGATGGGGACAACATTCTCATTTCAGTGCCACGGGGTGGCACCTGGCCCCTCAGCTGCAGCAAAGTAGGAGGACACAGCATGGACATGACTGAAGGGCATGCTCTCTGCATCCCTCTGCAGACGGACGCCTGATCCATGGGGGAACATCCCAGTTGCTGTCCCGTCCCAGACCAGAAACAAGGAGGAAGGCAGGCTGGTTGTTGCACACCGTCACTCCCATCGTTGGAGCAAGCTGGCAAAGACAGCAAGGTTTTCTCCACATTAATGACTGTCATGATAATTGCAAGTCAGAGTCCCCATAACGTTGGTGTCCGACAGTGCTGGGCCCTGAAAAGACTTGCAATGGCACTTTCTACCCAAGAAGGGACCTGGGAGGGGTGGGGGCCTGAAGGATTCCACTCATGGCACTAGGTCAGAGCCCTGCACACAAAGAGGGATGGAAAGGAAAGGCCGACATGACATGCAGAGCCTGGGGTGGGAGTGCTCTTTGCGAGGGGATGAGATCCAGAGAGGGGGAAGACTTGGAGGGAGCCCGAGRCACAGGGGGTGACCCCAACAGACTTCTTCCCATTCCTCAGAGGGGGTTATCTCCATCCATCCAAAAGCCTCCGCTGACAAGGAAATTCCATGCAACCTCACTTACATCTTACTTTTGCTAATTCGTATATTGTCAGCGACATGTTAGGTGCTTCAGCGGTGGGTGTGAAAGCAGTGACTGCCCCAAAGGGCTGGTGTTAAAAGGCCCTGCCTCATCCCCCGCTTCCCAGCATCCACCTTGACCCTCCCTCACCCTGGCCATGGCTCCCCTGCTGCCTCCTTCCCCCTGTGCAGGGGGCTGCAGGCAGACTCAGGGTGCCCATCACCCCTTTCCTGGGGTTTCTGGGCGGGCTGCAGCAGGCTCTGCAAGAGGCGCAGCAGTGTTCCTCCAACTGGGTGCCATTCAAATGTACATTTCATCCTAAAGAAGCATGTTAATGTCTGCGATTGCTGTTGTACTTGAGCCATAAAAGAGAGAAGCACATCAGAGACCTGTTCAGAAGCTGGTCTGAAAGTTCCCATTACATTTTATAACATGGAAGAGCTAATAAAAAAAGCAGGAAAAAAGACTCTGTTTATAAGGACATGGAGCTGGCTAGCAAAGATGCAAGCTTTGCGGGAGTGCTGAGCTCACTTAAACCTGAAGGTGTTTATGCAGTTCCCAAAGGAAGTTATAATCCAGCTGGTGTCTGGGCAATTCGGAGGGACATGTACTGTGATGTAGATCACAGCGAGCAGCTAGCGCTGGGAGCAGCATGGTGATGTAGGCTTTTTGCCATGTGTAGATGGACAAGAATTAGGGAGAGAGAGAGAGACTGGAGCATCGTGTATGTTCAGGCTGCTCTGTGTGTAGTAGAAGCATAAAATAAAACGTGCTCAAAGAGTGGCAGAATAATACAAACATCAGAAGGGAATAAGCAGGTCTTGCTTCTGATGGTGGACAGAGAGAGATGGAATTTGCAGGGGAGGACTGAGATGTCCAGAAGAGATGACGTGGCTTAGAGAGGGGAGATGAGGGGCACCCTCACCCAGCAGCCAAGGGATGGTTTTCATTCCCCTCTCCTGCACGTGCTCAGCCTTCCTGGGCATCCGTCCCTCCAAATAACCCAGCAGGACAGGAGCACTATTTCAGGAGAGGGGACGTCCGTGGGTGCCCATGCAGAAGGGGCRATCAGACCCACCACCCCCCCAGCTCAGTGCCATCCCAGCTAAAGCCCTCCCCACCTCTCCCCCTCAAGCACTCCCGGACGGGGGGCGGCTGGCTGCCAGGGGGCAGGGGTGGGGGGCTCCCCACCGATTCTGGTCCAGACAAAACTGTCGGGGCTCTTGGACCAGAATCGGCAATGAGAAACTGCGTTTGCCTCTGAATTTGTAATTCTGCTGGCTGATTCCCTCCAGGGGCTGCCATGGCCAGCAGCCCCCAGCCCACTGCCTGTGGGCACCCCGTCCCCCTGCACCCCAACCCACCTCTTTGTCTGTTTTTAATTGGAGATGCACAGGGAAGGACTGGGCTAAAGGGCCAACAGAATTAAAGTGTTTTCTGCTAATAGCCTGAATCTCTGATGATCTTGTCAAAGGTGGGGGAGGGGAAAGGGCTGTGCCAGAGCATCCCTAAGGGGGGCATCATGCAAATGGAGGAATTAGTTGGAAACAGCCTGAAGGGAAACATGTGGAAATTGAAATCTGAGGACCAGCATGGAAACTGCTGCTGAATAACTTATTATAGGCTCACAGCGTCTGCTGCAGCCGCCCGAGCAGAAGGGAAGGAAGCAAAAAGGCAACAAGGCACAGCAGTCGGGGAAGACACAAGCTCCAGAAATTTGACTGAGCTTAAAAAACCAAAAAATATTAAACTAAACCCTACCMGTGGGTGTGGAACCCCACAAATGTTAAACTAAACCCTACCCCRCTCCCTTCTGTCCTCCCAGAGGCCCCCAGCCCCACAGCAGGGCTCCGTATTGGTCCTGATCCCACAGGGGATACGCAGAAATTTGGGGCGAAGGAGCAATAGCCTCGAGTTCTGGCCTGGCAACAGGTCTAGCCCAGAAAGGAGAAGGGAGTGCAGGGTGCCCGGCAGGTCACAGCTGTGGGAGGTGATGCGAAGGGCAGGGAGCGCAGAGACAGTCTGTGCCCCTGCAGTGGGGCGGCGGTGGAGTGAGATTCCTGGTGGCTGGTGAGGGAGGATTTGGGGTTCTCGGAGCTAGGGGTGGAGGGGGTTTGGTTAAATAGTGGTGTCCTACAAGGGTGTACACTGCAACCTGCTGTCCTTCCCCGCAGCCCAGAGCTTTCTAAAAATTAATCACAAGAGGCGCTGAAGAGTCCCATGGTATATCAGAACAAGCCCCACCTTCTCCATTGATGAGTAATTCATTATCCATAATTAGGACATCTATTTGCAACTGAGTTCCTCGCCAGCAGGCTGCAGGTGCCTGTCCCTGCGAATGCAGGTGCTGTCTGGCACCCCCAGCACAGGCACAGTCCTGCAACCCCCTGGCGCCAGCAACTCCATCCCATGGCCCTCCTGCCCAGTGCTCCCCAAATGCTCCTGTCCTGGCCCCGTGGCCCCACCAGCACTCCCAGCCCTTGCCCTAAGTCTGTGACATCAAGAGATAAACACAGAAAGTCACCAGAAAGCCCATCCCCTGCCCCTCTCCTCGCGCCTGTGCCCAAACACCCCTGTCTCGTCTCACATGCCAGGCAGCTTTTGGGTTGCAAGAAGTGCCATCACCAGGTGTCCCAAATGCCCTCCCTGCTGTAAGGAGAAGACCCTGGGGACCGAGCCAGCCCCACTCCCCAGGGCCAGCTGAATATCCCCTCCATGCCTCCCCAGGATGTCCTGGAGATGCTCCTTGCTCAGCCAGGATCCCAGGGCAGCGCTGTCTGAGGTGCTCTGGGCTTTGGTTTCTTTTCCCAGCAGTGGAAGACATGTCATCTTCCAGCTTGGGCTCCTTTCATAACCTCCGCAACATCAAGGTGAGCACTTCCCGGCGGGCATTTCTCTTTGGAAGCAGACAAGGAAGCCTGTGAAGAGGGCAGGGGTGGCCTTTGAATCCTGCCTTCTTCTGGGATGCAGTCAGGAAGAAAGCTGCCGAGGAAAAAAGCACCGGCACCTCGGCCGCAGATCTGAGCAACCGACGCATCTGAGCCACAGCCTGCTTCCCCTGGCTTGCTCGTGCCGCTTACCCCTCAGCAAGCACTGCAGCGTGCCAAAACGGGGCTGCTGGCTGCAGACCAGGGCGGGGGAGTGGCGACGAGGGATGCGGGGATGGGGCCATGCTGGATCTCGCTCCTTTTCCCACAGGGATGTGGCAAGAGGACAGAGAAGGGAAAAGAAGCTGGTGCGGTTTGTGGGGGACAAAAGACCCCTGCGGGACCCTGTCCCCAGCTGAAGGGATCCAGTGGGGCACTGGTCCTCCTGCATCCTCCCAGCCAACCTGCCTCTCCTCGGGGTCATCCCCGAGGCGGGCGATGTGGAAACCACCGGGACAGGACACGGGGTGTCCTTCCTCCTGTGCTCCTGGCACCTTCATCTACCCGGGAGGACGCAGCCCCTTGCAGAGGCAAAGCTGCTGCCTGCTCTCCGAGCAGTGCCCGTCGATGGGGTGGGATTGCAACCAGTGCTGGTGGGGCAGAAATGCCTCGATTCTCCCCTCATCTGTCCTCTGGAGGCTGGCGAGAAAAGAGACAGAGAGAAATAAAAGCAGAGTAAATGCTTTGCCTCACTTAATGGCACAGTCAGTGTTTTCCCTTCACAGCAATCCAGTAAGGAAATAGCTAATTATCTGAGACAGGGCAAATTTTCTATTCCTGCCCCCCAAAAATTTAAAAAGCATTTAGCAGTGCATCTCTTCACCTAGTTTATCCTTTCCCCTTTGCTTCCCCAAAACAGCCTGCAGTGGAGAGAACATGGGGAGGCACAGCCTGTGGCAATGCCCTCTCTCCTGGGGCTGGTGGGAGAGGATTTTTGCAGAGGGAAGCCAATTAAGAGCCATCACTAAGGCGTCAGCTGCTGTGACATCAGGAGGCTCATTACCTCTCCTCTCCCCGCAGACGCAGACACTAGCTCTCTCTTCCACAGCCTCCGGTAGCCACACGTGCAGAAACACACTGGCGGGGCCAAGCTGTCCCCATGGGTACAAGCAGACAACACAACCCTCCTGCCTCCCATTTCTGCTCAGGAGCTTTTCTGGCTGCAGGGCTGCGCTCAGCTCGCTCCCATCCTTGGGAGCCTTTCGGAGGCTTCCCAGCAGAAATCCCCCAGCTCTGCAAGGGCTCCCTCTTTACTTTTGGAGACATGGCGCTTAACTGGTTTTTAACTCGTTCAGTGTTTGCTGGCTTCATTTTTAAATCAATCTTTTTGCTTAATCAAAATGTCAGGCAGGACCAAACCCAGTGTCTCGCGGCAGTTGGAGTGCCGTCGGAGTGCTGCCTTCTCCCGGCACCAAGAGGTGGGGGACAGTCCTGTGGGCAGGGGGTCCTTCCCGCTGCACAGGCAGGCTCCCTGCCCACCCCCTGCTCAGGCTCACGCAGCTGCAGACGTGCTAGGAAGATAGAACTTGATTCTCAAACATCTGAGCTTGGCGGAGGGTGTCCATCCCTCCGCAGCTCTCCTACCTTCCCCCAGTGCTGGGGTTACTGAAGCGATGGAGGAGGGATGGGGAGAGGGGCAAAGGAAGAAGCCAGTGAAGGAGAAATGAAATGCAAATAAAAGCAGTATCTGCCAAAATGCCATATTCAAAGTAATATATCAAAGTCTAGGCGCAGGCAGTAAACTCTTGACAGTATTAGGCTAGAAAGATGGAAGTTTTTCTTTCCTGAAGTGCTTTCCTATCTGATATTTTCTCCAAAACTCCAGCATTTTCCAGATGTTGACTGTGCTAAATTAGCATTACACATCAGCTCACTTGTTTTCTAGAAGAGGAAATGCAGGGAATGCTGCATCTGGACCTTGGCCAAACTGCTGGGATGGAGCCACACCAACAGTTGTCAGGTGGGGGCTGGTTCAAGCAAGCTAAAAGACAGGTATTAACAGGTTATTAATATTTTAGAAGATTTGTTGGGCTGGAGGGCAAAATCCTTGAGGATCCATGTGAGGACTGATCTTCCATATTTTCACTAGCAAGTCGGCATAGGAAGGAGGGGTGCCTTGGTGCCATTTGCTAATGAGACAAAATCAGGAGAGTTTGGAAATACAGAAGAGTAAAGAAACTGGGCTACCTTGAAGGCAGGAGGGGTGGAGGTGGGCTGAAATGCAGGGAGATGCGATGAGGGGTTGCAAGCAGGAATTGCTGCAGCAGGCAGGGAGTTCCTTGGGCGGCAGGGACCGGGGAAAGGCCTGAGCCATTGCTCCAGCATGAAAAAGGCAGATCTGACATGAAGATCTACAGGGCAAACTGGTTCAGCAAAAAAATTCATGAAGGACAATGGCAAGGCAGCGGTGGGCCACAGCTGGACTCTGGGAGACATTTTCAGCCATGGTGCATGAGAGACGGGTTTTGATGGGAAGGAGGCAGAGAGGGCTGTAGGAGAACAGGGAGCTGGCCGTGGCTGCTGTAACCTGCCGGACAGAGGCAGATGATTCCCCACAAATACTCCAGGGGCACCAGGAGGAAAAGGAGCTCAACAGCCGGGTTGTAGCCTACACCTATGGAGGGACTTACTCAGGGGACTGATTCCAAAGATCTCTTTTTTCCTTTTTCTCCTCATCTTTCCTCCCCTCCCCACACAGATATTCTTGATAATGAATTGCTTTTGTCCTTGTCAGCTCAGGAACAGTTTTGAACGGTGGCACTGACTTTTCTGTCCTCCCACCGCTGCTACATCACTACTCATAGCAAAGCGCAGGAGCTGTCTTGCAAACCCCAACCCTTTTTGCTACCTTGAGATGATTTTAAGACCAATACTATTTGCTCTTTGTACCGAGAAACCAGCTGTTTGTGCAAAATCTGGAGACAAAGTGGTGCTTGAGCTAACACTTACCAGTTAAGTGCCCCAAAGCTTTGCGTGGGCATACTAAACCAGGCCCACGGCATGGCGTCCGCTGCCCTGTGTCACCCACCTCCTGCACCTGCAAACCACCTCCCACAGACAGGAATGGGGTGCATTAGTGACGGAGCAGAGCCCTAAATTGCAGGCAGGTGGGGGGCTGTTCCCCACAGGCTTTGCACCCCCCCAGCCTCTGCATTTCAACTGCCTTTTCACCTCCATCTTTGCTGGGGTCGGTGCTTTTAAGCGCCCACGTGAGAGGGAATTTGGGTGGCACCTGAGCTAAACCTCACTCCACACATGCAAAGGGAGAGATTTATCGGCTGGTGCCCGGCAGTGTGGTGCTCAATGTAAGAGCAGCATGATGGGCATGAATCGAGTGCTACAGCTTGCCCCCCAATTAAACCCTGCTCAGCCACAAACTACATCAGTAAATAACCAGCACTCACCATTTAGGCAGTCCCAGCTGGCAGAGACCCACCGTGACCCTGCTGCCATCAAGGCTTGGGGAGGGAGAAACGTAAGGGCACTTGTAAAACCCCTCAGAGGGATGACTATTATTTTCCCACCATACCCCACCAGGCATCCAGCTAAGGGCAGAAAAACCATCACACCTAGATCTCTTCACCAGGGCTCCTCAAAAATATCTTCTAAGGGGGTGGTGGAAGATGGGGGAAGAGAGTCCAAGGCCAGCACCCAGGAGAGATTCATCCTGCAACCGCACCCCGGTGTGAGGCATGCAACACTCCCAGTTCGGGCAGAGTCGGGTGATGGGAAGCGGGAGAAGCCATCCCTCCCCACTGCAGAGCACCAGCTACCTCCCACCACAGAGGCTCCCCCAGGCTCTCCTGCTGCCCACCTGCCCCCAGCAGCAGCTGGCAGCCACCCACCATGCTGTGCCATGCCGATGGATGCCCCTGGAGCTGTCCCGCTGCCGGGCACAGTCTGTCTCAGCCTCAGGGCCACCCAAATGGGGCCTGTGTCAGCACCCACAGTCAGAAAACCCACCGTTCCTTCTCCTTCCCTCAGCTCAGCTGAGGAAGGGCACGCTTCGGGGGTCTTGCATCCACCTTCACAGCCACTGCTGCAGCCACCACCGCCGCTGAAAGCAGCTATCTCCAGCCTCCAGCAGTTTGGAGACACGGGTAATCATTCTGGAGTAATTACCAGCTTACTCCCTTGGAGGAGTTTGATGGTGAGAAGTCGCTGGCAGCTAATTACTCCAATTACTTCCTGACACGCAGAGCCCAGGGCTCTCCGCAGCAGCACACAGCGCTGCTCGGCACCTGCCGGCTCCCCACATGCCTCCCTCTGCCCTGGATCTCCTCCCCTGGGACCGCACAGGGTACGCTGGGCTGGATGGTGGTGGTGAGAACCCACCGGCACCAAGGACATGGAGCTAAGGGGTATCTGAAGAGATGCCCCACTGGCTCAGCACTGTTCCTCTGGGGCTGCCCCACCACATAGCTCAGGCCCAAGGATGCCACAGGATGACCTTGAGCCCCCCTTTCTCGAGCAGGTCGATGCCCAGGAAAGCTTACCAGGGCTTTCTAGCACAGGTCCCCCTCTGCCTAAAAGGTTGGTGGTCAATGAAGCCAGACCGCATCTGGAGCAGGACTGGGCTGCAGTAGGGACTGAGAGGTCCCAGACATATTGAAGAAAGAAAAATAAGTTACTTGCGAGCAAGGCGGGGTGGGGGGGCACATTATTGCATCTCAACTCTTAACAAGGTCACTAAAGTTCCCTATCCCCCTGGAAAGGCCTGAAGGTAAGAAAGACAAGACTCAGCCCTACTGTTAGACCCAGCCTCAGGGACTGATCTTGTAGATGCAGCACTCAAGAGGCTCTCCCCTCACATTTGTAGGGTGCCCTGACTCCCAGCAACTTTGTGGGAAATAAGAGCAGGTACTGCAGTTGTCACCACCCTCCTCAGTGGTAGCAGCCAGCCCCAGACCCCCTACAGCTCAGTCCTGCACAGCCATGGTGGCAGACACCACAGGGGAGCTCACACACTAAGGAGACAAGGCTTTCTGGAGACCCCCAGCAAAGCCTGGGCAGGCAGGGACACCCACAGCTCTGCACCCCAAGACACTGGCAGGGCAGAGATGCAAAGAGCTGGTTTCAGCCTCCCAGTACAGCACCACCACTTCAGGGCAGGACCACCTGCTGACATCTCCGACATTGCCACCCTGTCCCCACTGTCACACAGAGCTGTGCCCACTGCATCCTCCCCAGCCTTGCATCACCAGGGAGAACATAGCCCCTGCCAGGCCTCCAGAGCACCACCAGGTCCCAGCAAGCAGAAGAGGACCTTCACAGGAGCAGGGATTGAGGTGTGCGGAGTCTCTCCTTGCCCACAAGCCAGTTTTAGAAAGCAGACAGGGAGGGGAAAGCCTTGCCCAGAAATCACACAAGCAAGAGTAAGAAACCGCACAGGACTAGGAGTGGAAAAGTCTTTATTGCTTTGGTTTCTTACAAGTGAGATATATGCATCAGCCTTGCGTTCAGCTCGCAGCACGGCACAGGGGACGCAGGGACACTGGGCACACAAGGTTTGGTCTCTCTGCCTTCTCCCAGGCACCAGGGAAGAGAGACCCTAGGAAAGTAAGGCAGCTGTTAGAGAGTAAAGGGTTGTGTGAAAGGTTATTGCTACAAGACCAGAAAGGTCAGGGACAGCTTCTCCTGAGCCTGCAAAGGACACCGGCTCCTAGTTTAGCATTCTCAGCAGACAGACTACAGTGGAGACACAAAAACATCCCCTCCTCTACCAGCCTCTGCTCCCTCTAGGGAAGATCAGGGCAGCCAGAGGCAGGTATTAAGAGCCAGAAAGCCAAGGTGGCATTGGTGCTGACCCCAAGTGAAGCTTTTGTTCTCCTTCACTGGGAAGAACCCAGATCAAAGATGCTCCTCCTGTAGAGCTGAGCACTCCCCAAGCCCCTCCTCGCCCACAGCTGAGCCAGCACTGCTTTGCTCACAGAGAGGGTGCTGGGCACCTCCACGCTCGTCCTGCACATCCACATTACTCATTCAAGCAAGTGCCTGGGGCAGAGAGACCTTCACATCCTCCGTCTCAAGAGGCCCGGCAGCATCCCACAACACTGGCACAGTACTGCCTCCCATGCTCACCCTCTGAGCACAAAGAGGGGACAACCCCCCAGCCCCTCTCCTTTGGGGCAGCTCAGTGCCTTCTCCTTCCACTCCTCCCATCTCCGGGAATGGGCACTGCGAGGACGCTCCCATACCTGATTGAACCACACAGAAAAGAAAGCCAGAGACTAGGAACAAAACAAAACCAAACCAGAACAAAAGTTACGAGCGGGTTCCCGGTCCAGGCACCCCACCAGAGAGCCAAAGGGCACATCAGCAGAGGAGCTGTGGCCAAGCCAGCTGGCAACCAGCGCTCAGGCATCCACGAGCGTCAGCCCATCGTGCAGGGCACGCTTCCACATGTAATAGGTGGAACGGGCCGTGAGCGGGAAGCGGGCACTGAACTCCTTGTAGGTAGGGAAGGTCTTCGACTCGAAGCGCTGCTGCAGGAACAGCTTGGCCTGTGCCTTGAACTGGGCAGTGGCAATCACATCCATCACGAACATCCGGCTGTTGGCTCTCTCTGACATGGCATAGCCCGAAATGCCGGTGTTGTACAGCGTGGCTGGTGCTGGCTTATCTAGGTGCTTGGTGGCTGCCTCCATGTGGCACTGGGGCTTGAGGCCTGGCTCCACTCTCGGAGGCGCCAGGGAAGCCACCCGGTTCAACGGCTGGCCAGAGCCGGTCCAAGGCAGGTGATGCTGCCCAAGGGCCCGGCCTCTGCCCTTCCAAAACCAGTAGGCTGTGGAGGAGAGAGACGGGTAGCGCAGGCGGTACTTGCAGAATGGCAGCTGCCACTGCTGGACCTGCCTCCTGGCCACATCTCGCAGCTGCTTTCTCCAGCACAGAGAGGGCTTGAGCTGCAGGAGACTCCTGGGTGCTGGCCGGTCTCCGTTCAGCCTCTTCCTAACAGGCACACTGCTTGGCTTCAACTGCAAGAACGGCTTTCCTATCGCTAGAGGTTTTTGGTTATCCAAGGGAGACTGGGGAGGTTTGAAGTTGGGGTTCTCCTTGATTGCTTTTCTTCGCCAGTTGTAGTAAGTGGACCTGGAGATGCCAGGGAAGCTGCGCTTGAAACACCTGTAAGGCACCAGAGTGTTCATGGAAATGCATTTCTCCAGGTAGGATTTGGCTCCTTGCATGAAGATTCCTGCTTGGATGGGGTCTAGGGAAGGACTTGGGGATCTTAAGCTCCCCCCTGAATTTGCTGGCTCATCCACATCAGCCTTTTTTCGGACATCCCTGTGAAGCTCCTGCAACCTGTGGGCCTCAGCCAGAGCAGAGGCATCACCATTGACCATGCTCTGCATCTCATGCTTCCAGGCGTAGTATGTGGATCGGGAGATTTCTGGAAACATTTGTCGGAAGCGCTGGAGGGGGATTATATTGCCCTCCTGAAAGCAGGACTGGAGGAAGTGTTTAGCTGCAAACCTGGCAGCTGCTTTCTGCCGGTGTTCACGAGACTGGCGCTTCCAGCGGTAGAAGGTGCTCTTGGTAATGCTGTACCGGTCACGCAGGTTGGAGTAGGTCAGCTGGGGGTCACTGTTCAGCAGCTCAAGGGTCTTCATAGGCTGGACAGGAGGCTCTGGCATTGTGGGTTCTAGCTCCTCCAGGCCAACCACAGCCACAAAGTACTGTGCTTTGAAGACCTGCCGGGAGAGCTGCTGCCCTGACCACATGATGTGGAGTGTGGAGGTTCGTGGGCCACACTTCCTGGGCCGGATGAGCCGGTTGAAATAGGGCCGGATCTTCAAGTTGCTCATGGGGTAGATGGAGTAGATATTACACTGCAGTACCGAGGCAAGAGCATAGACATGCCACATGTTGGCAAAGGTGCCAGGAAAACAGGTAGCTTTGATATCAGCATCGAAGATGGCCTCCAGGATAGCCATGGGGAGGCTGGTCATCTCCGGGGTCTCCTCAGTGCAGAGGGAGTAGCGGGCAGCCTGCAGCATCACCTTGGAGTCGATCATGCCATTCAAATAGTATTGCTTGTGCAGCAGCATCTCCACCACCGTACGCACCTGCAGCTCCAGGCTGAGGCTGGGGTTGCCCCAGAGCAGCACACTGGCAGCCTCAAAGAGGCGGTTCCCCTCACCTTTGCAAACCAGAGGCAGCATGTTACTTGGAGCATCCTCTGGATAGAGGCTCCTGGCTACCCGGTCAACCTCCAGCTCCTCTTGGAACTGCCTCCCACAATAGCCAGGCAGGGAGAAAGATGACAGGGTCCTCTCCGCTTCCAGTGCGGCGCTGGTGAGGCCCTCCAGACCAAAGCATTCGGTGGCTTCCTGCAGCTCCTGCAGCACAGACTGCACCAGCTGGTGCCGCTGGATCATCCTGAAGGATGGCAAAAAGAAAGAAGTCACTGGAGATGAAGACAGTGCACGTTCCAGACTGCCAGGGGCCTGGCCTCCAGGTCCAGCTCTTCCCCAAAGGACAGCATGGGGGAAGAGGGTAGAGGAAAGACCACTGCTTGTCCCTCCATCCACACTCCCAAGGACAAAGGAGGAAGCCCCAGTCCCCACAGGCAGACCTGGGGCAAGGACATGGCTCAGCTTGCTCTCCAGTGACCTCCTGTGGGCAGCACACATGGCACACAGCCTCCAGAGACACTTGCCTAGGTGAAACTAAGGAGTGACTGCATCCATCAGGGTGAGAAGCCAGGTCACCTCCTACCCCTGCACACTTGGCTTTGTGCCCAGTCTCACCCCTACACCCATCTCTCCCACCAGTAGCTCCATCCCTTCTGTTTTACCACCCCACCACCAGCACCCGAAGAGAAGAGAGCATCAAAGGGGAAACGTTTGCCATCTCTGCAGGAAGGGACCTGTGACAGAGCAACACTGCGTGGGGATGTGGAGGGACCTGGCTCAAGGTGTTCGAGCGCAACAGAAGAAGGGGCAAGGAGCTTGCGCCCTCCCTCAGAGCAGAGCACTGCAGCTGCACCCATTCCATGCACCGAAAACTGCTGTCACCGAACCTGGGATAGAAGGAAGAGCCAGAGCCAAGCCACCGTTACGGCTGCCTGAGCTGACACTAGATGTCACTTGCTGCTCAGCAGACACACACCACCAGCCAGTGAGAAGCTGCAAGAGGAGGGCTTCTCCTAGACCAGCTACCAGAGGCAGGAGGTAACCCAAAAGTGCAGACGGAGCATGAGCACTGGGTGGGTAGTTCAGAGGCTGTATGGAGCCCTCTTTCCTGCTTGAGCCTGTCCCAGTCCTGTCCTTCCTCCCTCCACATGCCAGTTCCCACTCAGGCAATCCAAAGGGTCAAACCTGCATTCCCTCTTTGTTAGCTTTTTGACACCTACACGGCTCTGCCCCCGCCACTCGAGCTTTCGTGGCGACTGTGCAGTCCTTACCCCATGATCCAGCTCCATCAGTGTAACCCTCTTCAGCACCTTTTCCCCACCAGCCAGCTCAGGCCCCTCACCCCAGCCAGCCCAGTCTCTCCCTCTTGAACCATTTTTTTTCCCCCCAGGGACCACAACACTTCACTCAACTAGGGAACCCAATCTCCTCCATTTTCTCCTAAGGCTTATTCACATGCCACCCCCAACATGTAGGGCATCACTTTGTAGTCTACTGGATTCACATCCCAGCCAGAGACCCACATTCTCACAACACTTTACAAGTATCACTACGCACTTGCGGCTCCGCAGGGAGATAGGGAAACAGCAGAGCCAGGCAGGAAAAGCAGCAGCTTTGCAGTAAAGCAGATGTCCTGCCTGACCTCTCCCAATTCTCAGCCCTGCACCCCACTGCAGATAAGGTTATTATTGCTGTAGCATCTACAGCCCCTGGCCATGACCAAACAGCAAACAAAATGAGGTGCCACAGAATCACACGGCCACATCCCAGCTCCTTCACCACAGGGAGCCTCTGTGCTGCTGCTGCCCCTTGCCTTTAATCAGGCCAGACCTAGTCAGCAGGGCCTTCCCCTGCTCCCAGCTCTTCCACGGTCTCCTGCATGTTGGAGGCCAGGGCCCTCTTACAGCTGTTCCCACAGCTGTGGGGCATCAGGTATCAGAGACAATGCAGGAGAACACACACAGCTGGGAAGCAGGGGAGATAAACTTGTCTCAAAATCCTGCTCTGAGCAAGTAGGGGGTTGTCACTTCAGGTCAGGTCTGTATTTTTTGTTCTCCTAGAAGTTCACAGTTATTCTGCAAAGCAGTGTTTTGACTAACATGGTGAACCACGTGTGCTCAAGAAGTTGAAGCAGAGGTGTCCCTCAGGAGAGCCTCAGGGCTGGAAGAGCCCAAGTTCTCCTTCTCCATGGACTGCCAAACCCTTTCAGGGCCCGCCACCTCCCCCTGCAGCAGCCGCCACCTCCCCTTTCAGCCCCCACAGYCCAGCTGAGCACTAGCACGCCAGCAGAACCAGGAAAGACAAGACAAGCTTTTCCCCTGGAGGGGTTGAGGAGCTGACACAGGCTAGGGAGCATCAGCAACCCCGGTCTTTATGGCCTGGTGGGCATTTCCCAGCCCCTTGTAGCTTGGGGGGGGGAAGGAGTGTGGGTAGAGGGAGAGCTAGAGGCACAGGACTTAATCCTTTTCTTCAGCAATAACCCCACAGCCTCAATGTCACTGCCAGCTCCTGCTGCCCAGAGTAACAGGACCTCAAAAGCAATCCTAAGGCAAAACCCACAGCTGAAACAGCACAGATGAGCTCCCAGGGCAGGGTGGAGAGGGGCCGGGTAAGCCAGAAACAGAAGTCAGCCAAGCTGGGGGCTTGGGTTCATCACTGGATAAAACCCAGCAGCTCTCAACACAGAGGACCTGCTGCAAAGGGAACATTTTTCCCCACACACCCCGAGCGAAGCCAGCTGAACACGACAGACAAGTGCTCCCTAAGCCACTTCAGCACCAAGAGGTAACCAAGGGAGCTTTTCGCTGCTGATAAAGGAGGTTTTACCTAACCTGGCCGCTTTTGCATTGTAACAGATAAGCAAACACTTGCAGATCACGTTCCCTCACCTAAACTGATGGGCTGGTGGCATCCAGTAGTGCAAGTTCCCCCAGCCAGCCCCAAAAACGCGCCTGCCAGCAGGAATCCAGGAGACCTCAGCCCCTGCCGCCCTGGCTGCCCGGGGCTGCCGGCGCCTTGCAGGAGCAGGGGTGTCCCTGCACCCCAGCCCAGCTGGGTTAGGTGGCTCGCTTCCCAGCCCCAGCTGCAGGCTCAGGCCACCCCAGCGGTAAAGGCTCTCATCTGAGAGGAGGAGGTTTGAACCACCGTAAACAGAAGCACAGAAGTGGTAGTCTCCAGGAGCTATCTAGGCTAGAAATATCACCACACTAGAAATCCTGGGGGGGTTCTGGTGGGTGAGCAGCACTGGCAGCCCAGGCAGCAGGAGAAGCCTGCCCCATCTGCCAACACCCACACATCCAAAGCCCAGAAATGGGGAAACGCACCTGGAAAGAGAAAAGCTACAGACCCGCCTTAACCTAGGCCAAAGCACTGCAGCTAAGCCTGGTTTCAGCCGTCTCTCGGGCAGGGGCACTGACCGCTCGAGTGCAAGCGGCGCCTGACAGCCGCCTGCAGCCCCGTCCACCCGTGAGCGCGCACCCGCGGCAGCCTCCACGGCCGCTCACAACTCTCCCGAACGCGGCGGAGGCGGCTCCGTGCGGCCGCCTCGGGAAGGGGACAGCCCTGCGCCCCGGGTGGGAGCAAGGGCTGCCGCTCCCCTCGCCCAGGAGACAAAGGGACGAACAGCCCCGGGGCGGGGGAGAGGTCGCCGGTGCCCGGGCAGCCGCCGAGCGGGGACCGAGGAGCAGGGCGGGACGGAGCGCCTGCCCGCCGGGAGAAGGTGCCCGCCGCGGCGGGGCAGCCCGCGGCGTCAGGGTTAGGGAGGGACGGCGAGAAGCCGCAGCCCCGACGGCGCCCGGCCCGGCTCCGCACTCACCTGGCTCCGAGGGTCGCGCCCCGCCCGGCCCCTCGGCCGCCCCGCACCTTTAAGGGCGGCGGCAGGAAGCGGCGCGGACCCGCCGCCGCCGCCGCCCCGGTGCCAGCCCCGCAGTGACCCTCGGGAGCGGGCGGCCGCGTGCGGCGCCGGGCCGAGCCGGGCCGGGCCGGGCCGCCCCTCCCCGCCTGCCCCCTCCCTCCCCTCCCCCGCCAGGAAGCGGGCCATCCCCGCGGCCCCGGCCCAGATGAAAGCGGAGCGGGCCGGGGGTCACTTCCAAAGCTAAAGTGATAATGGCCATTGTCCCGCCGCCGCCGCGCTTAAAGGGCCCGCCGCCTCCCGCCGCCCTGCCCCGCTGTGCCTCGGTGCTCCCCGGCACCCTGCCGCCCCACAGCATCCTCCTGCCCCACACCCCTCCCGGGACTGCAGCCCCATGGCGGGCGGCAGAGCCCACTGCGCCTGCGGGGTGGGAGCTGGGTGCCAACATGGGGCATCCTTCCCGTCCCACGGGGCGCAGACAGGCCCCAAGTGGGTGTCACTGCAGCCACGGGACCGTGGGGTTGGCACAGCTCATGTGCGTGTCTGCCCCCTCTTCCCCTCGGCTCCTGCCGAGGCCATGGTCCTTCCTCTGGGCTGCTAGCTAGGAGATAGTTACCCTTTCCTCTCCCCTCCCTAAGTGGCGCCCATCCTCCCCCTGGCAAGGCAACGCTGGTGGGACCCCCGGGCTGGTAGGGCTGATGAAGCTCAGCTGTGCTGCCCTTCAAAACCTTCTCGTTTGTCTGCGGGAGGCACCCAAATGACAGCAGCCTTTTCCCTGCACTCAGCTCTGGGCAACCTCCTGGACGGGCTTGCGTCCACCCGCCCATGCCTGGGCCCTCAGTGGAGCAGCCTTCCACGCCGCTATCTCTGCCCCGCTGCCTCCCCAGCCTAATCTCGGGGCTGAGGTCCTCCTCCTTAACTCCTGCTCGCACAATGGGTTCATCCTGGCCCTCAGGCATCACGTGAGGCTGTGCAAACAGCCCGCGCGCCAGGCACCTCGCTCCGGCATCGCTGAGCCACCAACGCCAGCTCCACCCCGCGTCCTCTTCACAAGCCCAGAACCCCTAGAGCTTCTTCCAGGACCTGCCTCATCCCAAGCTACACCACCCCAAAACGGGTCCTCGAGGAGCCTGTCTGCTCTTGGGTATGAGGGCTGGGTGCGTTTTAACAAGGTGGGGCACAGCTTGGACAACAGGGAAGAATTGGGCTCTTCACCAACTGGTCTTGGTGCTTCATGTCCCCTGGTTTGTGTAGTGCCGGTTGCAGGCAGCATCTGGCTTCCACTCTCCAGCCTACCCTCAGGGACCAGCCCTGGCCCCAGCACAATGCCCTCACACAGTGAGGGACACGAAATAACTCCTGATGTCAGACATGGCAAGGGCTTCCTTTCCTGTGTGCCACCACCTGCAGGGAACCTCACAGTGGTCACTCATTTCTGCTGCAGCGTTTAGCAATGAGAGGGCAGGAGGGCTCGTGGAGACACCACATATGAGATTCTTGTGCAATTTGGGCAGAAAACTAAACATGAACCTTTCAAACAGGGGAAATGTGCCCAGCTCCCTCTCCTGCTGCCCTCCCTTCCATGGTAGTCTGGGAGCAAGCATCTCAGGACACATCAAGGCACACCTTCGCTGCCCTGCGTCCTACCGCCCCCAGAAGCACACACCCCAGAGCATTTTTCCCCACTTCTCTCGCCTCTCACCTGAGCCCAGGAGCACAGGGGGATGTTGGGTGCGGAGGATTTGACAGGAGGAACGGGCTCCCTGGAAGCTGTGGACTAGTTGCTTGTGAGTCCTCCCAGCCTCAGCTAGGAGCCACCACCCCAGCTGACACCGAACCTCAGCCTTCAGTGCTCACAGGGGTCACTCTCACTGGACACAGAAAAGCTACAGCGCAAGGAAGAGAGACCTAAACCATCCCCTGGTGAGCTTTTTTCCCCCTCAGGCAATCTTCATATCTCCAAAGCCAGCTTCACTCTCGCTATCAACCTGGCCAGTCCTCAATCTTTTCCCCGGCAGGCTGGTGTTCATATCCACAGCCGCTGAGCTCCCCTTCTCATCCTTCATCCTTTTAACTTCTTTGGTTGCAAATGCAAAGCGGTGCTCACAGGGCAGTGAGACACTGGTAAATGCCAGAGTCAGCAGGGTCAGTGATTAACATAGGAGCTGGAAAACACACAAAGAGACAGCCTGGGCAGTTCTGTTATGCAGATGACTGCACACACTGGCTTCCAGCATATAAACAAGTAGTTAGCATTTTTCTGTTCCTTGGAGGAGTTCAGTGGGGGACCAGTGTGCTCCCTGATTTGGTGCAGGATGCTTCAGCATGACAGTAGGCCGTGGAGACCTTTGCAGTTTAGCTCCAGCTGCCAGAAGCTTTTCTGCCTGTTGTGCTTTAAGCTGCCTGCTGCAGCCCACTCTCTCTCAGACAAGTCCCAGAGCAAAGGTGCAGAGATGTTCAAATGCACATGGGTCTTAGCACACCGTGTTTCCAGCTGCACTGGAAGGCAGATTTTACTGCTCCATGTTTGGGCATAGAGTCTTCTCCCAGGTCAAGAGCAACCTCCATGTTCAGTAGATAAAATTCTCATTGGTTTGAGCCTGATGAGGAAGGGTGTACCAAGGACTTGGTGCTGGGTTCTTGTACAAGGTGGGGCTTCCTCTGGCTCTGTCACTGGAATGTGACAATCCCGACAGGATTGTTGGGACAAGATGGGGACATTCAAACATGGGGACACATGAGGACAAGATTCAAACACTCAGTTATCCCCCACAGCAGGAAAGCTTCCTAGTCCCACCTCCACTCCCACCTAAGGGACCTCCAGGAGTGGAGGGAGTCAGAGCACCCTACCCACTGCAACACTGTCCATGGCCAGACCAGAGGAGACCATTCAGGTAGGATGGGATATGGCTGAAACAGCTGGGGCAGCCAAATGCCGTTCAGGGCAAGTCAGACTGTGAACCAGTTGCCAAAAGCACCTCTGGAATTGGAGCAGGTTGACCTAAATGGGCTACATCGACATGTCCATCCCCTCAAAGCCATTGCCGGTGCCCTGGCTTCTGTTTTTTCCATCTTTCTCCCTCCAGAGAACTGCAGAGTCAGAATCTTCCTTCTGGGAGGTTGGGGGAGCTGGGACTGCTGAGAGGCTGGCAGGACTGAGAGCATGGGGGCTTCCAGGAGGGTCCTAAGTGTCTGCTGTCTTGGCTGGGTTTCTCCCCTATGCCTGGCATTGCTCCACGAGGAAAGACCAATGAGCAGAGCTTACAGCCTGAGATGGCAACAGAAATAGGCTTGTTGCAGCTGCAATCTGCCCACCAGTTTTGAGAGAAGGAAGGTCAAGTGGTTCTGGTGTAACTATGCCCAACAGGGTCCTGGAAAACGTGGAGTCTGCCCCAATCTTTGTAGTAACTTGTTCGAACTGAATGACCCAAGTCCTGTTTTGGGGTTCACGTTGTCTGGTACTTCTCATTCCCAGCCCTGAAACCATCTCTGAACCCACTGCCTTGCACCTGTGCTGGAGCCCTTAAAGGGATGCTCAGATAGATAGACTGCTGGGTTCTGCGGAGAGGTCCCATGAGGCACTCTCATGTCTATGCGTGCCCCAGGACATTGCTGGGCAAAACTACAGGGAGTTTTCAGCCAGGAGCAATGGAGTTGGAGTGATTGAATTAYAGGAGACAATGCAAGGAGCAAAATCTATTTAGTGGTGCTGAAGTGAGAACTGGTGGGCAGGGACAGCTGGGTGCACCAACCTCAGCGAGCGTGAGCAGTTAACAGGGGTGACTTCAGCTGTGCGACCAAGGACAGAGGGACGGCACAGAGAGCAGAATAATGTGGCCTGAACTTTAGGACAGTGTGGTGGCAAGGCCCAGCCAGGAGTTTCATCTCCCCAAGGGAAGTGGGGAGCTGGCCTTGGCGCTAGGTCCCATCTTAGACAAGAGACTGGAGGCCTCTAAGGCTCTCCCACACCCTGTCACCCTCTTCCTCTGCAGCAACTCAAAGCTCGGGGTCATTCCCCTTCCTCCAGCACCCCTCAGTGCCTCCTCCTTCCCATCCCATAGGGAACACCCAGGGCCCCCATTGCTGTTCTCCTCTCTCTGACTTAAGATCCCTCCTTGTGGGACCAGGGGACCTCAGTGTTGTCTTCCGAGAGTCACTCAGAGCACCCTGTCCCTCTCCTAATGGTGGCTGCCTCCCAGTTCATCTTCTGACCAGTCTAATGCACCAGGAGTGCACAGGAGAGCCAGGTCTGCCTGTCCCCTGCCCTGGGGTACCGGAGCCCTGACAGTAGGTCCCATCTCTAATTCTCTTCTGCTTGGCTCAGGGCTGTTTTCCCTTCTGGCTTCTGTCCAGCTGGGCTCCCTCTTCCTTCCTGCTCCATGAGATGGGAGGGAAGGTTTGAACTTGGTGCCAGCGCTTGCCCTTGCTCCCTGAGGCTCCCCGAGGCTCCCGGACACATGGGAGGGAATTAAGCATGAAGCACCAAGCACAGTACCACAGCACTGGGCGAGGACCGGGAGTCTTGGCCACATCCTGGGGTCCTGACTGTAGGTGGGAGGGGTGGGGGAGAGCCGGGAACTGCAGGAGATTCAAAGTCAAGATCAAAGCGTTTCCCTCTGAAGCCCTAACACTCTCCTTCCCTCCCACTTGCACATAAAAGCACTCTGCCCTCAGCAGGCTCTCTGCTGGGAAGGGTGGGTGGAGGAGGGGGCTGTTTTCCCCCTCACTTTTCCTGTGTTACTAATAACTCTTCCCAGAGGTGAAATGGTGAAAATCCTTCCACCCCTCCTCCCCCATGCCTGCTTCTTGCCCAGATCCAAAGGGCCTGAAACCATTTCAATGATTGTGAGTTCACGGCAGACCTGGCCTGCTTTGGGGTGTTACCAGCTGCTGCCGGCACGGGGGAGATGCAGCGAGCAAAGCCTTTGAAGTGTACAGTAGAAAGACACTGTTAGAGGCAAAGCATGAGGAAGGAGGATTGAAAAGAAAGCAGAGCAGTTTGGCCCACAGGAGGGGGAAAGGCTAATTAAGGCACAGAGCGTGGAGGAGGAAAAGGCAGAATCATTAAGATATCACAGCAGGAGCCGGTGGTGGCTCCATGGAGGTTTAAGCTATGCTGAGCCTGGCCTCTGCTGTTCTCTCCCCCTCAGTTCTCCATTCCCACCCTCTGCTTTGGGGTGGCACAGGAGTGTGGGGGACTCTGTCAGTCAGTTCAGGTTGCTGATCCAGCTGAAAATTAGTTGTTTTAGTTCATACCCTAATACAGACAGAGCTGAAACTCAGGATAGGAGTCTCCATTACCCCTTCCTTACTAATGATCAGAGAGAGGGCTAAAGCTTGCAGGTGATCCCAAACTGAAGAAGCTGCAAGCTCCAGTGAGGACAGGCGCATATGAAGAGGTTGGAAACTGGAAACATGGGCAGGAAACAGCAGATTCAATTTTGGAAAGCCCGGGAAGGCGATAATCTTCTGGCAGTGCTTCATTACGCAACATCGCACAAACCCAGCGGCATTAAGAAAGACCTGGGGTGGGAAACCCGAGGGAAAGCAAGCTGCAGAGTCAAGGCTGAAGTTTTGTGTTTCTTTCGGTGGTCACGGCAGCTGCTTGTTTCAGAGAATGCCCAAGGCCACTTACCCCACAAAGGCACTGAAAGATGGGTTTGTCAGGCTGCTCCCTACACCCCAGCTACAGGCCAGCAGGCAGAGAGGGACCAAAGTGGAAGCACAGGGGGGCAGTGGGGACCGCCGGGGGGCAGTGGGGACCGCCGGGAGGCAGGGGCTGGGAGCTCAGGGGTGCGGGAGGATCTGGACGGGGGCTTCCCCCACCGGTCCTGGGCAGGGGGAAAATGCATCAGACAGCAGGCAGCGAGGACGGGGGATGGGATGTTTCACACCTAGCAAGGAGAAGCAGATGGGGCTGGGGTTAAACACCACAAGGAATTAACTTGCACTGTTACAAGGAGCCTGGGACTCAGCAAGCCATGCCCGGTTCTCCCTTCCCTGGGTCCACAGCAGGCTGTTTAGTGACGGGTTAGCAATGCAGAGGGGGTTTCTCTTGGGTCTGTAGCTAGTCAGGGAGCTGAGATATGGCCCTGCAGTGTAAACAGAGCCATACAACCCTGCTCAAGTTGTGATTCCCCAGTCCTTTCCCAAGCCCTGCCCCCAGGCACACTCTGAAATGGCCATGCTGTTTGCTGGGGGAGAAACGTGAGAAGTAGAGCCAGAGTGCTGTAAAAGATGTAAATGTTTCGGTGCTGAGAGCAGCTCTGAGTGTCTAGGGCACAGCCTCAGCGGGGGGATGGAGAGGCACCGCGAAGGCACTTCTCTGTTGTTCTTGATCTTGGCTGCCTTAGGAGGGGTCCCAGGAAAAATCCTGGAGCTGATTCACTAAAGGGAGCTCACAGCATGTGCTTTATCAGGTGGTGGTCGTGGGGCGAGAAGGACAGGACAGAGGGCAGGGAGAAGGAGGAGGTTAGGAGGAAAGGTTTGGGATAGACAGTTGTGGCCACCTCATCTCTGTGTCAGATCCCCTGGCTCCCATGCTGCTGGGAAGCCATTTCATCAGCAGGGGAGAGAAGAGGAGGAATATCCCCTTGCCATAAGGTGGGCGAGGGAGCAAAGGAGTCAGTTCAGTCCAAATAAGCACTGACATGGTGACACACACAATTGCCACAGCTGCGATACTGCATCGTGAGAGGATGTGACTGCCTAGGAGCAACCATCACCTAGGTCTGATGCAACAGCTGAGAAAAAACCCGATCCTTTTAACATAAAAATTAGTCACCGCTGAGGTCAGGTTTTCAGAGGGCTGATCTCTGCCCTTTGGAGCTTAACCTTTAGGTATGACTGATAGCATTGTGAATTCCAGCAGTAAAAGAGCTGAGAGAAGGGAGATGAGGGCAAGGAGAAAGGGACACCACTGAGGAAACAGACTGATGCGCCTTCTTTCATCCCTGAGCGTGTATACTCTGATTTTGTTTTGAAGTGCCTGGACCCATGAGCAGATAGCAGCAGAGCAAAGATGAGGGGGACAAGGCTGAGGCAGAAGAAGAAAGAGAGGGCTGGGAAGTGAGTAACTCCCAGGAGAACGAAGCTACTTGGTGTATGGGAAGAGGGACCTACAGGGTATGTGCAGAAGCCCAAAGACTCTGCAGAAGCAGCAGCATAAACAGGATGGTAGGTGTGAGGGGTGCTTGAGGAAGGAAGGTACTCCAGCTTGTAGGATCTCTCATCTCTTATCATCAGACTTGTCCAGAAATTTACTTGTCCTGAAACATTTCACAACCTGGAGTTCAGGTGACTATCCAAACCTGGAAAATAAAATAGTTGGTTTCTGTATTAAACTTGGAATCACTGAGAAGCCAGAGAGGGTCAATTCACTGACACAGCCCATTGCTGCTTTCTTGAAGTCCCTCTCTACCCTCCGCTCGGGTTTTTGCTCTGCCCCGCTCCCTTTTGTGCAGGAGAGCATGGAACACACACTGCCATTCACCATCACGCTGGGGATCGCTGCCTTACCCCGAGGTCCAGGCTTGAGAAATCCCCCCCCCCCCAACAGTGGCCACCACAAGTTGTGCGTCCTTTCAAAGCAACCCGAAACTTCACTGCCCGCCCCCAAATAACCCAAATGTGCAGGAATCAGCCCTGCTCCTCGTTTCCCGTGTCCCCTGTGACAAGTGGGCAATGCCCGCTGCCCGCGGGGACCGTCCCTCAGCCTCTGGGGTCCCCAGAGGGAGCAGCTCGAGCTTGTCCAGCTCCTTCCTCAGGCGAGGAGGCGGCAGTGCCCTCTGTCTCCCGCCCTGCTGCCTGTGGCAGCCAGGACGTGGCTCGACCCCGGAGCCCGCCCGGCAGCCATGGCCTGCCAAGCCACGGCCTCTGGGCCGCTACCCGGGCTGGCGCTGAGCGCAGGCGGCCGGGACACCGCAGCTCAGCCCGCGGGCGCGCTGTGCGAGCAGGCAGGCGGTGAGGAGGCGCCGGGGGACGCCAGCACACCCGCAGCCCCGGGGCACCCGCCGGGCCCCGCGCGGCCGGGCGGCGACGACCGCTCCACCCCTCCCACCCGTCGCCGCCAGGGGGCGCTGTGTCCCGCGGGCGGCGCGGCGCCTCGCCTCGCCAGGGGGCGCTCCCGCTCGGTCGCCTGGGGGGGAGAGGCGGTGCTGGCGGGCGGGATCTCTATGGTGACGCCGCACCCGGAAGCGCTGGGCAGCGCGGCCGCGGCCGCTCGTGCCCGGGAGGGCGGCGCGGGGCTCATGCACGGCGGGGAGAGGTGATGAATATTCATGCCGTAGCGCCCGGAGGGGCGGGGCCTCGGCCTCACCCGGGCGGGTCTGGCCGCGCACTGATGGCGGGAGGCAGTGTCTGGGCGAGGGGCGCCGGGGCCGGCGGCCGGTGAGGAGGGGGCGGGGGTGTGTGAGGGGCGGGCTCCGGGTGGCTCCGCGGCCGGGGTCCCGGAGGGGAGGTGGGCACCCCCGAGAGCTCACTGCCGGCCCCCGCGTCTTCCTCCGTTGCAGGCCTGCCCCCCGGCTGGACGGGCTGTTCCTGCGGCGCTTCCTGCGGCTGCAGGCTGTCCTCTTCCCCGGGTGGCCCTCCCCGGGCGCCCTGATGTTCCTGACGCTGCTCTGCGTCGCCCTGCTGGGTGAGCCTGGGGGGGTGGGGTGGGGGCTGCCCCCCGCGTCTGCCCCCCGCGTCTGCCCCCCGTTCCCCCGTGCTCCCCCCTTTGCCGTGCCGCCGCTGTCCTTCATTCCCTTCCCGTGCTTGCCTCTCTCCTCCAGAGCAGCTGGTTATTTACCAGGTCGGCGTCATCCCCAGCCAGTACTACGAGGTCCTAGGGAACAAGGACTTCTCCGGCTTCAAAACACTGACTGCCGTTGCCCTGGCTCTGATCGTAGTGAACTCCACGGTAAGACAGGCCAGAGGCTCCCGTGTCTTGGGAGGGGAGGGGAAGGCTGCCCATGGCTCCTGGCATGATCCTGGTGACAAAGGATCTAGGTCTGCCCTTGCCCCGTTAGGGGACAGATCACTGGTACAAACTGTTAGTTTTTGTTTCAATGCTTGTTCTTCTCACTCATCTCTTCCTGCCTGTCTCCGTGCCCTCATTCCAGCTAAAAAGCTTCGACCAGTTTATCTGCAACATGATGTACGTGAGCTGGAGGAAATCCCTCACCGAATACCTCCACAGCTGCTACTTCCAGGGCCAAGTCTACTACAGCCTGCACGTGCTGCGTGAGGACATCGATAACCCGTAGGCTGCCTGCAGCTTCTCTCGGCTTCTTGCTTGGCTTCTCTGGGCTGCTCCATGCCTTTTCCTGACTTCTCTGTGTCTCTGGGTAGGGGCTTGAGCCCTAGAAGCTTTTGACATCTAGGCACAAATACCCTTATCTGCCCTGGGTGGGAAGTGGTACCTGTTGCTGGGAACTCCCGTGACTGCTGGTCATGACGGTTTTAGGGGTAGGATGTTTCTGTTACGAGGAAAATGGAGGCGCAGCAGAACAGGGATCTAGTGCTGCTATAAAACATGCTGTCTGCAAACTCAACCCTTGACACTCAGTGTGACGTTGCAAAGGACCTGGCTGGAGTCGGAGAGCACTGCCTCTCTGTGCCTTCACACAGCCAGCGTGTTAGGATGGTCCCTGTTGTTCTGTTTGAACTTCAGCCACCAGCCAGAGTCTCCAGCTGAACACAGTTTTGTTTAGTTGGGTTTTTAGTGGTTTTGATAATCCATGGGAGCAAAGTCCGGGAAGGGCTTTGTTTTGCACTGTATGAGGGCTGCATTTCCCCTTTCCTGTTTCTAGGAAGGAAATGTCAGGTGTGACTTGAAATGTGAGAGAAGGAGGAGCATTTGGTCCCTCCTTGCTTATCCCAGCCCACCCCGAGATCCCCTTCCAGTTTGCTTCATGCTCTGTCCTGCGTACTGCAGAGCTGCTGATCTACCTGGGCTGTACAGCGGAGGTCGAACGCCTCCCTTCCTTACAGCTGCCTGCTGACACTGGCCTTCCAGCCTGTCCTTGCACACAGGACACTGCTGTCGTAGTTATGCACTTTGAAGAGTTAAAGATCCTACATTAGATACCATGTGAGAGGTAGAGTTCCCTCCAGAGTTTAAAGAAGTTATTGTTAAATACTTGCTGAAAAACTAGAAACCAGGGGATAACTTCTTCCAAATTGTGTGGCTTCATACAGTTATTTTGAGACCCTAAGCTCTCCTCCCCTGGAGGGGGCACCAGTCTAGTCACTGCACTGGTGCCATCTCCTGTGTTGATGGCACCAGAGGAGACCAAGCATGGGGTCCCTGTGAGAAATGGCTGTGTTGCAGGGACTCCTAACTGTTGCTAATAGTGGTGACCTCAAGGAACTGAAGCAGCCTCTGTGCTTCTGCTGCCCGGTGCTTCTGGCTGCCTGGCCTTGCCCCTTGGTTGCGCAGCGTGGTGGTCTGTGTGGCTGCACAGTGAAATCGTGCTGGGTATCTCAGATGGTTTTTTGTCTGTATCGTTTTTCACCCAGACCTGTTTCCTGGCTGCTTCTGCTGGGCCAGTGCTAGGAGACAGCCCAAGTAAGAGCAGCCAGCTGTGCACAGGGGGAGCAGCTAGCAAGGAGAAGGCTTAGCTTGGGTCGAACAGGACAAACAGCCCTACTGCCAAACATGAAGTCACAGTTTCCCGATGCCAATGCACTTTCCAGCCGCTGTCAGAGTTACTCTCATACTCGTTAAATATTCATTTCTGATAGTGTTTTGCAGTGGTATGAAGTTGCAAGGAGAGATTAAAAAGCCATGCCTATCACCAAGGTATGCAGTGCTTCCCAGGCAATGTAGCACATTGGCCATGGCCAGAAGCTCCTGCAAGCCTGTCTTTTCCTTTTGCGGAGGGGGGAGGGAAGGGGAAGACAGAGGCCCCTCAGCACATAACTATCCTGCTCAGGTTTATTTTTAACCAGGGGATGTGTTCACATTGTGCAGTGAAATGCATGAGATAACTGGGTCGATCTGCCCCGTGGCGATAGAGCCAGCTCTCTTGACCTTAGCAGACCGAATGTATGGGATTGCTGCAGAGTATTTTTCATTACCACCTTGCTTCTGCTCGAACATCCAATCTTATTGTTTAGTGTCTTTTTTGGTGCCACTACAAAAATTCTCTTTGTGTTGCAATTCCTTGATGAGAATTTTTTCCCTGCACCGGGTGCTTAGGGAACGAACTAGAGCAATCAAGTGACCTCCCATTATGCAGTGCAAACCAAATTGAGTGTTAGATGCATGGTGTCATCCGTCTAGAAGGAAGGAAGAGTGAGTTCTGAGTGGCATACAAACATTTGCAGCTCCTAGCAGGGCATTTGAGTTGATGTTTATGTGTTATCATTACATGTTGCTTAATAGCTTGTAAAAAGCAATATCTTGCCATGAGTTACAGCATGACTTAAATTATAACTTTATGGGAGCAATTACAGTCTGAGGAAAAGGAAAAATTATGACACTAACGTCAGTCAGGGTAAGAGCTGCCCCAAAATTAAATCCATTGCTGTTCCAGGACAGCAAAAGAGTGGAGAGATGAATGTCCTTGTGGTTGTATCTACACTGATGGCTAAGCAGGAGTCCAGCCTTGCTCTTCATTCTGGACTCCAGTATTTGCAGTCATGGCCTTTCCACCTGTGCTTAGCGCATCAGACTGAAGCCTTCATCCCCATGCTCTGGACAGATGAGGTGCCAAGAGAGTAAATGTGCTGAAATCTTTTCTAGTTACCCCAGGTGCAACTTTTGCTCAGCAGTGGGTCGGATGGGACTTGAGGGTCTGTCACCCACGTGCCTGCTGCCGGTGGGGTGAGGAGGCTTGGTGCGCTGCTGCCTGCTCTTGTGGGCTGGGGGTGGGTGCAGCAAAGGGGCCAGAGGGCACTCCATGCAGAGCGAAGGGACCAGCTATTGTGGAGGGGTGGCTTTGATGGAAGTGTTGGGAAATATCCAACAGCTGGCGAAAGCCTGGCCTGTGCCCTAGCCCGTGCTGGTAGCTTTAGTGCCCGAGATGCAGCACCAATACTGAAAGTTTGGGGGAGAGTCAGTAGTTTTTGGTAGTACAGGGTTGGGTCCAGGAGGGGCGTAAAGGACAAGGGTACAGAGTTCTTTAGCACAGAGTTGGACAGTGTTGTTGAAAGTGGAACAAGGGGGTAATACAAGGAACAGGGTGAAAGTAACAATAGGARCTGTTCTTCCTGGGTGCCAGGAAGGCCCTTGGGTGGGTCCTGCTGGGCCATGGGAATTGTCTCCTGTGGGGGAATGGGAGTCACAGCTGCAGGTCCCTCCCAGGCAGGGTTGTTCACCTGCACCCTGTCGTAAGTTCAGGCAATGAAACAGCCTGGCTTGTGCCCTGTTAGGGAGTTAGTACTGGTTCTTGCTCCTGGGCTTTAACAGTGTCAGTGGCTCTTTGTGTTGGGCAGGGACCAGCGCATCAGCCAGGATGTGGAGAGGTTCTGCAGGCAGCTCAGCTCTATGGCCAGCAAGCTCATCATCTCGCCCTTCACGCTGGCCTACTACACGTACCAGTGCTTCCACAGGTAAGGACCCATCCTGGCCCTGCTTTCACGCCTCTTTCCTATGCTCTTTTTCGGAGCCTGGCACCCACGTTAGAACTCCCCAGACGGACGCTTGTACATGTGGCTTAGTGGTCTCTGCACTCCAAAGGGAATTCTGCCTTGGGGATGCTGGGGTGTGTGGTGCTGGCCCCCAAACCTCTGTGAAAGCCAAGAGAGGTGACAGTTGAGGGCTCTGACTGCTTGAGCCTGAGAGTGCTGGGGTGTCCTTTTGCTTGGATTATTAGCTAACCTCTCTTTCTCCTCCTCTGTAGTACAGGCTGGCTAGGCCCGGTGAGCATCTTTGGGTATTTCATCATTGGCACGATCGTCAACAAGGTATTGATGAGCCCAATTGTGTCTAAACTTGTACAGCAGGAAAAACTGGAGGGCGATTTCAGGTGAGTCCCAGCAGAACAGCGTTTTCACTGCCTCTTGGTAGCTCCTGCGAAAGCTGCATTTTTGTTCAGTGCTATATACGCAGCTACTTCTCTTGTCTGTGACTTTCTCCACCCTCAGAGAAACCTACCTATGCAATGCTGCCCCGAAGTCCATGTACTGAGCCCCCGCCACCCCTTTCACTGCCCTGTGTCATGGCAGGCAGTGCCCTTGGTTCAGTCTCCTCGTTCAGTCTCCAGACTGCTTGCCTGGTCATTGCTGTTGCTGGTGCCTCTGCTAGGGCATTGGATGTGTTGAAGGAAACTGCACATGGAGCTTCCTTGGGTGCAGGTGCAAGTTCAGTGAACTGTGTCTACTGACAGAAATCAGGTTTCTGCTTCACCAGCAGCTTCATGAAGTGCCCAAACCATAAGCTCTGTAACTCATCTCCTCCCCTTCCCCTGCAGGGTTAGCTGGGTGTGTGGCAGGGGCTTTGCAGCTTTCCCTGGGGTTCAGGGCATCCAGGAACAGCAGCAGAAGCTGGTGTGGCACAGGGAGCCCAGACCAGGGCAGTTGGTTGTGGTGATTCAGTTCGGTGGAGATGCTGGGCTAGCAAACGGGAGGCCCAAGGGCTGAGATATGCACAGAGAGCGGGATACCAAATAAATGCGCCACTGAGCCCAGAATGATGTCACCTTGTGCTGAGCCTTGGTCTCTGGTGCGTTTTTGAGTCTATTGAGTATTTCTGTCAAGAGATGCTTYAGATCAGTGCTCTGACAGATGCAAGACAAGTTTCCTCTAGGAAGGATGTTGGCCACATAATTCACTGGGCATATGTGCACAATCCTGATGATGTTTTTTTGGGCTGTCCAGGTTCAAGCACATGCAGATTCGTGTCAATGCAGAACCAGCTGCTTTCTACAGGTTAGTAGAGTTCATTTCTTTACATCCTCATACGGATCTTTCCAGCTCAGGGCATCCTTCTTGTATTCATGTATCCCACAGGAGTCCAAGTCCTGTTGCTGCAGCTGGAGCTTTCTGTCCCCTCCATCCCACTGCAGCATCATACGGTCCTGATGCTCTGTTCTCCTTTGCATTCTGTGCATCGTCTGCAGAAATACTCCACAGCAGCTATTTTTCCACAGCAGACAACTATTTTTTTCTCTGCCTCCCTTCTAGCATCCTCAGAGGCCTGATACAGATTCGGTGCTGGCTTAGAAACCATTGCTGATGTTTTGCCAGGTCCTTACCTGGAAGATCACTCGAGGTCTCATTGCATTCTTGTCAGGATGTTCCTCTGGGGACTTGTTGCAGGTTGCTTCTGGCCCCATCCTGCTGCTGCTAACCTGTGTGTCTTCTGTGGGTATGCTAGCTGTTGCCTGGCCTCCTTACCTCTGCTTGCTCCTCTAGGTCAGTCTGTGCCCTGACCTCCCAACACTGTACTGCTACTCTCCGAATTTGCTCAGTGCCATTTACCCCAGAGCTGAGCACACAGTCGGGAGCCCGGCAGCACCTCCCCATTTAGTGATGCCCTAAAGTCTGTTGAGGTGCTGCTTGGAGGCTTTAAGGTGTTTTCACAGAAATGGCTAGAACCCAGGAAAAGGGCCACGATTTTGCTGTAGCTTGTGTTGGGGTGCCTGGTCAGTGGTAGGAGGTCATTGCTCCTCTCTTGTCACCTGTCTGCCTTTGCCCTGCGCATTGTGAAATCACGCTTCTTCCAGGAATTTAAGCAAGCAGCAACTGTCCTGTCTCTGGTCTTCCCTGCCTGTGATCTGTATTTGACTCCTTTGACTGAGCATTTCAGGTGTTGTGGTGCTGTCCCCCAAGTGGTTTGATTCAAAATCACCAATTTCATAAACATTTATATTGACAGGCATGAAACTCTGATTTAAATAATTGAAATCAATCTTGGTTTGCATTGGCAAGTTTGAGTTATTTCTTTGTGGACTAGTTGATTCTTTTTGGTCGATGATAATTTTTCTTAATGGAGAAGATACTCTAAATTAAGTGCCATTATTTAAGCTGCAGTACTTTTCCTCACAGTTTTGAAGTTTTTTTTATTCTATTACTAAGTAGAAAATGGAAAGTGAATTATTATACCAGAAAATGGAGTGTCTTACTTCGGTACAGTTCATTAGTAGAAAAGCTTCACCTGATGAAAAACTAGAATTTAATTGAATTGCACAAAACCAGGCATTTCATGGTATGAATCTTAATTAAAAATGAAGGAATTTTTTAAAAGGTTGCATTCCTAGAATCCTGCAAGAGGAGGAGCACCACGGCGAGTGGTTGGTTTTGATTGCTGGACTTCTCTAGCTTGCAGAAGCTGTTAGATCTTGTCCTCTTGCACCTGCCTAACCATTGTTTTGGTAAAGGAAGAAACAAAACCTGAGCACTGTGACCTTTTTACTTCTTTGGTTTCTAAGCCTTTGGCAAACTTGCTTTAAAAGTGAACTGAATGGGAGTAAAAGCCGAAACCAATACAGCAATCTCCTCTCATCTGCAAAAGAAATAATAGCTCTGGTCCCCAGTGCCTTCCTCGCCTTTAACTCCTTGTGTCCAAGGTTTTGTCCTTTCTGAATACTCAGCAGCAAAGATTGCAGCTCAGTAGTTACCTGAGATGGGTTGTAGGGCAGTAATGCCAAATTGAATTCTAACCAGATGTATTTTTGAGAAAGAAAATGTATTTTTTCTAAGAACCGAGAATCCTTAGAACTGAGACTCTTCAAAAATCTTGATTTGTATTTTTTTTGTGCAGCTCCTGGCCCTATCTGCTTGGGCCCTAGTGACTCCCCCGTTGCGTGGACCGTGGTGGGAGCGTGGATGTGTGCTGGGCACAAGCATGTGTTGGGTGGCAGGGGCAATAGCTGCTGCCGCAAGTGGGAGCCTGGAGAGAGACACGTAGCGCGCTCTGCGTTTTGCCACCTGAGGGCAGCCCAGCCCTTGCGAAGGAGCAGCCACACTTGCGGAAGGTGGTGGTCTGGAGCTGAGATGTGCCTCCTTGCTGCTGGCTCAGCCTGGCCGTGGGAGCATCACTGCTAGCTCAGGCGGTGGGCGACCCCCTGATGCCTGCAGAGATACCCCTGGGAAAGGTGGGGCTGTGGGGCTGGGGTCACCCACACTGGGGACTGCACTGCTCGGGGCTTGTCCGTGTCCCACTCTTCTGGGGTGGGRAACGGGAAGAGGCGGACTGGGGTTGCCAGCCGTGCAGGCGGTGTTGGCTTGCTGTCACCTCCTGGACTCACCTCTGCCCTCTCCTTTCTGGTTCCAGCTGTGTAGTGGTGCCGTCCCTCTCCTCCAACCAGACTCTGCTTGGAAAGTGTGTATGACCTTGGGTGTGCATTGCTCCAGGCTGGGGCCTCGCTGACGGTGTCTGGCATTGCCTCACCTCCTCCTGTATGCAACAGCAGCATCCATGGGCTCTGGGAGAAACTTGCAGGGCTGCTGTTTCAGCCCGAGTTTCTTGGTGAAGCTCTTAAGGAATGTGCTCTTGGCTGTTCAGTTCCTGCTCAACAAAGAGCTTGTTGCTTGGAGGCTAAGGTGCCAGACCCTTTCCAAGCCTCAGTCCTAAAGCTCATGCTTTGGCCTCATTGCAGTGCTCCTGGGATGTCTGTGGCACATTGCAATCTTATTTTACAGGGCCGGGCGAGTGGAGCACATGCGCACGGACCGGAGGCTGCAGAGCCTGCTGCAGACCCAGAGGGAGTTGATAGGCAAGGAGCTGTGGCTATACAGTGAGTGGGGAGTTTGGGGGGTGAACTGGGGCATGTGGTAGCTCCATTGTGGTGGCCCACAGGCTTGGGAACCCTACTGCTAAAGCAGCAGTGCTGGGTTTTCCTCTCCCACCTTTTGCTTGTGCATGAAAGCCCTGAGGGTGAACAGAGGGTGCCTCCTGCAGTCCTAAATGGGAATCCTGTTGTGAAAAAGCCTCGTAGAGAGAAAGTTGTGGCGGACTCAACTAAGTCAGAGAACACAAGCTCCAAAAGGGGAATCTGCAGGAAATGGCTTTTTGTGGGGCAGGTGTTCAATGACCAGGAAGAGAGGGAAGGAGAAGACTCTGTATATGTGGCTGGGAGCTGTGGAAACTTCTTTCCTATAGAGCCTGTCCCTTGAGCATAGTTGTCCCCTGAAAATCTCCCTTCTCCCATTGTCACTGACTGGGTCCAGGTTTCGGCATTAAATAACCACTATCAAGACAGCTCTTTTTCGTCTCACCAGCATAGCGAGCTTTTGAGCAACGTAAGAGAGGGAGAGCCCTGAATGCAGGTGTCTCTGTGGGAGTTTGGGGTCTTAAGTCTTTCTGCCTGTCCTGTGCTCCAAGACAGACTTCACGGCCAACCCTCTCACCCCAGAGCTTCCTTTTTGCCCTCCCTCCTGTTTCTTGTGAGTCAGCCAGGCCCCTGAAGAGTAGAAACAAGCAGGCAAAGTGACTTTTGCCCTATGGTGGTTCCTGAGCTGTGTGTCTGGATGATGTTTCTCTGCTCAGGGGCCTGCCCCAAAGTGCTCTTTGCTTGGCAAATGGATTTTCACCCTGGTGCTTGTGCTGTCCTGCGAAATGGGTTCTTCTGCTCTGGTGCATTGTGAAGGGCTGAGGCAAGACCATGGGTTTTCCTCTGACCGGGCTCTTGGGCTGCACTTGAGCCTGGCTGGGACAGAGGTTCCCACCCTAACTCACTGTCTTCTCTCAATATGCTTCTGCCCAGTTGGGATCAACACCTTTGACTACCTGGGCAGCATCCTGAGCTACGTGGTTATTGCCATTCCCATCTTTTCTGGGGTCTATGGTGACCTGAGTCCAACAGAGCTTAGTGCCCTCGTCAGCAAGGTGAGCTAAGGGTGATCTCCCAGACCCCATTGTGGAGGGTGAGAGGGCATTGAGGATGGAGGTTTCGTGTGGGGCTGGTGGTGTTGGGGCTAGATAACCTGCAGCAATTGACCTTCAGGTTAGACTGTCCCTGCCCATGGTGGCATGGAAATGGGAGCTTGGAGCCAACTGGTGTATGATTAACCTGGAGGTGAGAGCTGTCAAGGACACATCTACGTAAATGTTTCCTAGCTCAGACCTCTGTGTCAAAAAAAAAAAMCCCTGAGGTCAGAAAGCCTCTGGCTTTCAGCAGTGTGGGTGGGGATCGGGTCCGTGCAGTGCTGCGGGTCTGGGTTATGCCCTGAGCTGCTGCCCACAGTGAGCCTGGCCACCTGCGAGGCTGAGCTGGCTTGCATTCACCTTCCTGACCTGACTCGTTCCCAGATACTCAAAACTAGCTTGTGATAGAGAATGCAGAGCTAAAAATAGCTAAGTGGGCACTGCAGGCTGAGACACCCTGCTCTGAGCCATGTACGGTGCCGGGGCAGGGCTGGTGGCATGGATCTGTGCAACTTAGACGGGGTGTGTGTGCTGGGCCCTGGGCTGGCCAGCAGGCACTCTGCAAACACCATCTCTGGGTGGCAGGAGACGTGCCCACCTGGCAAAAACTGCTGTACTGAGCAGGGAAGCCCTGCCCCATCCAAATATGGTCATCTTCTCCTTCACTCCCACGGCCCTGGGTGACTTCTCCACCACTCCTTCGTCTTGCTGGGACTGCTGATGTGGTCAAATGTCTGGACTCCTCGGCTGCCTCCTTGCAGCCATGGAGGAAGGGGCAGTGCCCCAGCTCAGCGCTGACCCTTGCTCTGGCATGTGATTTCTCCCCAGAACGCCTTTGTTTCCATCTACCTCATCGGCTGCTTCAGCCAGCTCATAGATCTCTCCAGCACTTTGACCGATGTAGCTGGCTACACGCACAGGTGAGCTTCTCTGCAGGCAGGTCTCTGCAGGAAAGGGAAGCACGGGACAAGACTCTGCCCAGGTCTGTGCTAAATAAATAAACAGTTGCTTGTGAGCAAGCACGGACAAGTTTGGATATTGTGAGGAGGCTGCTGGAGTTGTCCTTGGCATTCATGCAACCTCTTGTTTGTCTAGGATTGGTGAACTGCAGGAGACCTTGCTGAGCCTTGCCAGAAAAAAAAATGATAACTACTCAGAAGCCAAAGCTAGCTGGGATTTGGACAGGTGAGTCTCCTCTCAGCAACTGGCTGGCTTGCAGCTTACGTGCCAGAGCGTGGGAATGTCACTGGATGGAGATGACCTTTGGTGTCACAGCCTGTTGCATGCAGTTGGTTGGAGCAGGCAGTGCTCACTGTGATTAGTCATTCCCCGGGTGTGTGGGGCAGGACTGCTGCCACTGGAGGTCTAAAGTGCCTGATCCTTGCCAGTCTCAGCATGATCGCTTACCCCCAGATCTCTCCTCCTTTGTCTTGGTGGTGGCCCAGCAGCCATTCTGGGGAGGACCCAGTGCCAAAGGACACAGCTTTCCTTCTGGAGCAAGTGACGCTCTCGGTGCCATCCTCTGGCAAGCTGCTCATCAAGGACTTGAGCCTCAGGATCTCACAAGGAAACAGTGTGATGATTGTGGGGAACACTGGCACAGGGAAGACATCTCTCCTAAGGGTCCTTGGCGGACTCTGGGAGAGCACGCGGGGTAAGGACTGCTGCTTGCTGCAGCCTTCTCTTTCTCAACCAGGGCTGCCCTGAGATTGGAAGGTGGCAGTGTGGGTTTGTGAGGCCAGTGCCACCTTGTGATGGTGAATGTGTCACTGATGCATTGGAGCCACCCATCTCTATCGCATACTCTGGCTCTCATTGCTTTGCCCTGTGTTGCAAATATACCTTTTCTGGGATTTGTTGGCTACTTCGTGGGGCAGGACTGCACAGAGGGCAGTGGGGAGTTGCTGGCTGGTGCTGCAGGCGTGGCATGAGTGTGTCTCTGTGCAGGGAGCATGAAGATGCTGACCTGCTTTGGCCCCCGTGGAGTGATGTTCCTGCCGCAGCGGCCCTTCTTCACTGACGGAAGCCTGCGCGAGCAGGTGAGCCCAGGGCCTGCCTCTACTCTGGCCCCAGCTCTGCTCCCAGCTGTGGTCGTGCCCTGTGAACCTGTGTGCTGCAGAAAGGCCTGCAAGAGGGAGGATGCCTGTGGCTGCTCCTTCCCTCATGCCTGAGTTCATGCCACCGCTGTTGTCTCTCTGATGGACCGTGTCCAGCTCCCTCTGACATGGCTTCTTTTGCTCTGTTAAACAGGTGATCTATCCCCTGAAGGAGATCTATCCAGTTTCAGGTATGCAGAAATTCATTAGAGCAATTAGCCAACCCTGTGGTTTCAGATCCCTGTCCTGTATCCAGTGCAGCTTCTCCCCTACCATGCCCCATCAGGAGCGCTCATCCATTTCGCTTTTGTTGCTCTCTGCTTTTCCCTGGAAGATTTACCTTAGTGTAGGTTAAGGTCAGCTTTGTGTTCCTTCCCTCTTGGGAGGGAACATATTCTCTTGATGCAATGAGAACAAGCTGGCCATGCTCTGCATGTTGTGCTAGACGTGGTACATGTTGAGGCACCTTGCTGTTGGGATACATCCCATCTGTCTGGTACAACCTGCCTTTGGGCAAGCCGTGTTTGTCCTCGTCTCATTTTCCATCTACCTACATCTTCTACTGTTCCTCTTTTTCAAATGATGTCCTAGGGCCTTGCATGCTGTCAAGGTTAAACTACATGGATTCTTTCTCTCCACTGGCCTCTTCCCATGCCAGACCGTGCGTGGTCTGCTGCAGCTTGCAGATGTCCAGGTTTAAGTTTGTGTCTGAGGGAAGCAGTGTTACATGCTGCTTTCAAACACTTGGGAGTCACAGTCTTGCAGAGAGTAACTGCAGCCATCAGCTACTGTTGTGGCTCTTCAGCAGCTTCAGAGGGGTCCATGGCAGATGCACAGCCCTTCTGCTCAGCTTCCCTAGCTGCTGACTGTGCCAGCTCAAGTGTATGTTCTGCTCCACAGCTGGTTCACCCTGAGGTTTTTTCCCATCCCACATAGGATCCTCTGGCTGGCTGTTACCCGAGCCCTGCTCCCATGACTCCACCACCTGCGGCGTACAGTGGGTAGTCAGCCATAAGAGAGCAGCTGCTGGACAGGGCCTTGGCAATTGAAGCCTGGATCCTTGTGTTCTGGCTGTGTCTGTTAGTGACCATGGATGGAGGCAAGTCTCAGCAAGCCCAGCTACCTCCTGGCCTGCTGCTCACAGGCATGGTTAACATTTTTAAGGAAGGTCAGTCTTTGGGAGGTCTCTGTGCCAAAGCTCAGGACCTGATATAGTTAAGTGGTTGAGTCAGCTACACTGGACCTCAGGAGATCCTCCAATCCATCCCTCCTGCCCCACCAACTCCTCCTTGCAGCTGTGGCCTCAGCACACATTGCCTCTGCTTATGCTTTACTGCTTTCTCCCCCAGGGTCTGCAGATGATGAGAGAATTGTGCGATTCCTGGAGCTGGCTGGGCTGGTGAGTCCCCGGTGGTGCTGCTGCCTTCTTTCCTGGTGCTGCCAGGGAGGGAAGAAGGGATGAGGTTTTGTGGCAGCACAGCGTGACCGTGTGCTGGACACATGAAGGGACACTGTTTGCAGCTGGGACAGGACTGTCCGTGGGACAGGCAGAGGAGGAGGGATATGGAGCAACTTCAGCTCAAGCGGGAAAAGAGAGTAGCAGGAAGGGGGTGGTTCGGCTGTGGGCTGTGGGCTGACAGGGTTGGGGCTGTGTTCACAAGTCTGCTGTGCTCTCTGCAGACTGATCTGCTGGCGAGGGCTGGAGGACTGGACGAGCAGGTGGACTGGAACTGGTAAGGGAGCTCGCYGTCTGCGTGAATTTGGGTGATCCCTCTGGGTGGGGAACACTTATAAGCAGATGCACATTACTGCTGGACTTAAGAACATCTGTATCCAGCTGTGTCCTGTGGGAGGTGGGCAGTATACAGGGGCAAAGCCTTTGTGCGCCAAGCATCAATGCCAACAATCACCAGCCATGCTGCTCTGCAGGCAGCTGGCCGCATAGGAGCGCAGAGCCAATCCCAGTATGGAGGGGGGCACGGGGGACACACAGGGACAGTTGCTTGCTGGGGTCTCTGATATCAGCAACGATAAGCTCTTCAGCAAACGAGCTCTTTTTGTTGAGGGATATTTTGACTCTCGACCCTGCTGCAGGTATGACATCCTGTCCCCAGGGGAGATGCAGAGGCTCTCGTTTGCACGGCTCTTCTACCTCCAGCCAAAATACGCGGGTGAGTGAGTGACTGCGAAAGGCAAAAAAAAAAAAAGCAGGGCCTTTGGCGTACAGAGAAGCTGGTACAGAGACAGCTCATGAAATCCCTTCTTTGCTAGGAACATGCTTCGTCTTGGCCATTATTTTAGCAGCATAGCACACAGAAGATTCAGGGGTGAAAACACTTCATTATCTGTGTGGGTGGTAAATCAAGAGGCTGTATATAAGACATTCTCTTCTTGGGGAACTAGTGATTAATGTTCTTGGTCCAGGTCCGATGGCACCTGAAGAAGGCCCTTCTCAGCATGCTCACCAGTTGCCACATAAAGAAGCGTGCATGTTAGGGAGCGTGGTGTCAGCTGCCATATCTGAAGCTCGTGAACCTCTGCAGGGTTGTGGAAGCAACGTGGGAAATTTAGCTGTAACGCAGCAAAAGACGACAAGGAGCAGTGGGAGAAATGGTCCTGAGAGATCACAGAAGCAGCTCCCATTAGCAGATGGGGCTAATTCCTTTGCACGCCTAGATTGCTAGTGACTGCTGGGGGGGGAGCTGTTGGAGGACTTGGCATGAGGGCCAGGGTGGGTGTGGGTGAATAGAGCCGGTGTCAGTAGCAAGTAGCCACATGTAAGTACCTCTCTTCCCCTGAAGCATGCAGCATGGCTTGGTGCTGTCTGGGCAGAAGGAACCCATGGACTGCAAACTAAAAGCTGTAGAGATGATGTAAAAACAAATTGAATTTATCTGCTCCAGATCTGTAGTAGTTACCCTTAACTGACAGGGAGGTGCCTCAGGCCGTCCTGGATGCTCCGGGTGGGGTCTGGGCTGGAGGGGTGCACGGGCTGCTGCTCAGCCCAGCACTCTGGCCCACGGCCTGCCTTGAGGAGGTCACATCTTAGCTTTCACAACGGTGGGGATGAGGCAGTAGCTGGCAGCTGTTGAGGGAGAGGAATGAGGTGAAGGGCACTGTTTGGGTGGATTTGAGGGCTTGTGGGGAAGGGCAGCTTTCCCAGTTGACTGACACCAGCTGTACCAGAGGAAAATCAGAGTCCTTAGGCTTCTCCTCACTTGCCTTCTGCAAATGCTCTTGGTGAACTACAGTTAATATGCAAAATGTTCTTGGCAGTTGCTGCTTTTTTGCCTAGGGGGAGATGACTGGTCGGGAGAGGATTTGTGGGGCTTACGACTTTTCTCTCAGTGCTAGATGAAGCCACCAGTGCCCTGACAGAAGAGGTGGAGCATGAACTGTACCGTGTGTGCCTTCAGTTGGGCATGACACTGATCAGCGTGGGACATAGGGCCAGCCTGGAAAAGGTGAGATGGGGAGACAGTGCTCCACACCTCCCTGGTGGTGGCAAGACAGGGGAGGTAGAGAGGGTCCCTGGTGAGCAGAGGGGAGTGACTGAGGCTGGAGAGCCTCACTGTGGGAGGACATGTCCTCAGAGACATCCCTCAGTCGTTGTGTTACTGAATTGCAGTTCCACAGCTGGATTTTGAAACTTCATGGGGAGGGAAGATGGGAGCTCACTCGATGCGAGAAGATGAAGCGGCTCCCAGCTGCAGAAGGATGCTGAAAAACATGCCCTTGTCTGGCCAGCCACAGAACCTGCACACGCGTGAAAGAACTCTGAATAGCAGACGTGGAGCTGCCAAGCCAGCAGCCATCAACAAGGGATTCATCCAGTGCAAGACCAGTTCTGGATTTTGCTGACGGACACAGAGCCAAGTCTGAACTCATGGTGTGGTGTTCTGCCAGGAGCAGACACATCTATGCCATCCTTCTCCCAGCCCCCTTCTCCTGCCTCTCATGGGGGAAAGGGCTGAGCTGCTAGGCTGCCCAAAGAGAAGATGCTGCCTTATGGGGCTTGTAGAAGCAATGGCCAGAGGCATCTCCACTTGTCCAGGATGCAGTGGTGCAAGGCTAGGATGCAGCCTCCTGTTCTACCCTCTGTGCCTCACTGGGACCTCTGTCTCTTTGATACACAGCTCTGCAGAACAGCCTTGTGTACCTGTGGCTCTGTTGAGGGTTGTGCTCCCCAGCAGGAGCCAAGGGATGCACTGTGAGGGGAGGAGAATGCTGGCACAGAGAAGGGGCATGTCTCTGCTCTCCTTATGACACAGGGTTACAGGTCAAAGGAACATTTTTGTATTAAAATCTGGGGCCTGTTTTCCAACGATGTTTATGGAGAAGAGTCAGTATTTGTTAACCAGACTGCTGCATCTTTTCCTTCTGGGGTTTGCTTTTGATGAGATGCTTGTATATTGGCAATGGTCCTGGACTAGACTATTGCTGAAGAGCAGAGCAGGGGTAGGAGTAATATACCTACCCAGGGCTGGACATCCTGCCCTGCTGCTACCTCCACAGCTACTGCAAGGCTTAAGGAACCCCAAGGAGGTCTTTTGGCCCTCTGCTTTTAGGGGAGGAAACAGAGCTCGCCTCCCCTTGCTGTTCTGTCTATGGTGAGTCACATTCTCTCCCCTGCCCCCTATAGGTCTGTGGAGACAGAGGTTTTGAGGGTCTCTGTTGCTGAGAGGTCACTCTGAGGCTGCAGTGGAGGTACAGTCTCTGAGCACTTACTGGCCACACGTTGCTTAGTGACATTTCTGGATGTGGCCCTGGTTCTGCAGTGGAGGAACAGGAGGTGGCTGCTGGCAGAGCCAAGCTAGCAGCTCTTCTGCCCCTTCACCAGGCGCTTGCATCCCTCTATGATCTGCTGCACGGCTTCATGGTCATCCAGGGTAGTTAGGTCCCCAAGCTCACTGGCCTTGTCCTCCATGATTTTCCTTAGCACCCGACGCATAATCTTCCCTGAGCGTGTCTTGGGCAGCCGGTGTGTGACCTGTGATGGGGAGGAGCAGAGCTAAGGTTGAGGGAAAGGGGTTGGCCAGGCTGCCAGGGTGGGTGTTGGACCAGCCTGCACGTTACCTGAACGTACTCTGGAGCTGTGTACTTAGCGATCTTCTTTGAGATCAGTTCCCGTAGCTCAGCAGTGAGAGTCTCCTGCGTGTARCCACTGTCCTTCTTCAGCACAAAAAACGCATAGGCTCCTGGCAGAAGGACCACCAGGTTACTGAGCACCGTGCGCAGCATCCTCCTGAGAGCCTGCCTGGACCTAGTGCCAGGAGAGGTCCTTCTCTGCTGGTAACCTCAAGGGATGCTCCGTAGCCTGAGCTGTAAGTGGTTTTGGCCATGGTGCTGCTGATGCTGCCTTATGCAAAGCCCAGCTGGTCTCATGCGTAGGTTGTGATAGCTGTGCTGAGATCCCACTGACATGCTGCACGGTGTTGACACAGCATTGCTGCCAGGAGCTGGTGTGACAGTGCCACTTCCCACTGCAGTGCAATAGCCCTGGGAGAGACATTTCAGGGGCAGGAAAGCAAGCATCTTACCTTCTCCCTTGATCTCATGTGGGTAGCCGATGACAGCAGACTCCGCCACTGCCACATCGTCATTCTGGAAGAGAACAGGGCTGGGGTTTGGCTCTGTGCTTTTGGCAGGCTGGCTGCCACCTGGGAGCTGCCCTGACCTGGCTTGGCTGCTGCAGCCCACAGTAATGCAGAGAGATGAGGAAGGGCCTCAGATGGCCTCTGCCCTTCTTCCTTCTTGCCTCAGCAGGTCTGTCTGCAAACACAGGTCTTCCCTCCTGCCCCTGCCTGCTTTAGGCTTGCACCTTCTAGACCCTGTTCTGTGCTTCCAGGTTGCTCCACCAGGTCCCACAATCTTTACTGGCCCACGGATGCTCCTCCTTAACATGCCTGGCTGCCGCTTTGGGATTCACCCACTTAGAGCATCAACCTTATCAGGCTTTGTCCCTCCCTTCCTGCAGAGAGCCGGAATGGGAGGGGAGACAGTGAGCAGCTGTTCCCACAGGCAGGCTATGGGTCCAACACAGCAGCAGCGTGTTTCTGTCTGGGTATTTCAGGGAGGCTTCCCTGAGCACTACCGGTGCACCTTCGCTGTCCCCTCAGATGGCTTTACCTCCCACCCACACCTCTTACCACAACATCCTCCACCTCCGCAGTGCCCAGCCGGTGTCCGCTGATGTTAATGATGTCGTCCAGCCGTCCTGTCAGCTGGTAGTAGCCCTCACTGGTACGATATACACCATCCCCGGTGAAGAAAAACCCTGCAGTTGCCAGAACCGTGCCATGGTCACTTGTGTTGCAGTGAGCATGTAAGCTGCTTGCCAGCCAGTCTCACCTCGCCCCCTTCTCCTCTCTGTTGGCACCAGGGCCCATGTATTCTGCTCCTTCCTCAACTGCTCAGGATGAAGGGGCCTACCTTCCTTGTTAGTCTTCTGCCTCTCGGTACCTGCTCCATCATCAGGCTCCTTCCCTCATTCTGTAGTGCACTGGCTAATGCCCAGCCTGCCTCATCACCACAAGCCGGGAGCACTTTGCTCCAGTGCAGGTGCCTGTGGTCCTGCTGCTTCTCCCTGTTGCTCCACATCAAGACACACACTCTCTTGGGCTTGCTCCGTGCCTCTGGATGAGTGTCAGAAGCTGACAGGGTTTGCAAGAGATGCACCAAGAGGCTTCTCTGTGCTCGAGGCAACTGGGGACAGAAGGACAAACTGACTGCCCTAAAACTGCATGTGATCCAATGGGGAAGGCTGGTGAGAGAGACCCATTCCCAGGGCAGTGCCGAGGTATTGGGCATGGGGAGATGAAGGGCCTCAGCACTGTGGAGGGTCTGTGGAAGAACAAAGCGGCAGTACCAGCTCTCCTGAGTCCTGCCCCTGTGCAGGAAACCAGCAGGCAGACCCAACTGTACCCAACCAAACAGCTCTGCGTTTTCCTTACCTGGATAAGGAGTCAGATAGGTTTCCAGAAATCTCTTGTGGTCATTGTAAATGGTTCGTGCTATACCTGGCCAGGCTTGCGAGATGCAAAGGGCTCCAGAGATGTTGTTTTCCAGAAGGACATTTCCCTGTAAAATAGTTACCTTTTAGTAACCGTGGCTGAGGGTACTTGGGATGTTTAGTCATTGCCTATTTAACAGCCCTGTGATGGAAATGTCAGGGAAGGCAGTAAGGAGAGTCCTGTGCCCCCAGTGCCAATGGGACAGGCTCAGTCTCTCCCAGGAGATGTCTGCAACCAGCTGCCTACCACGGTGGGACACCAGGCCCCTCCAGAGAGGCTGGCTGTCCCTGCCCAGCTACCTCACCTTGGAAAGACGTGCCAGGGAGCCCAAGCACAGCCTGTCTTGTCAGGACAGAGCAAGCTAGAAAACAACTTCTGCACTAGTTGGAAGAACAGCTTCACTGTTAGCCCCTTTCCAGTAAAGAAGGTTGCTGTCTAGCAGAGGTGAGCAGGAAAGACGCGCTTACAGATCTCCACTCCCGTCAGCAAGTACACGCTGCAAGTGCCTGGGCTGCAGGTTATAAATGTACCTTGTCGTCCAGGAGGGAGGGGCTGATCCCAAAAAAGGGTCTCATAGCCATGCCTGGAAGGATTTCAGCTCCAGGATTAGAAGGACGGGGTGAGATACAGATGCCTCCTGTTTCTGAAGCAAAAGAAACTGTAATGCTCATCAAAGTCAGAGACAAAAGGAAAGCCAGGTAGCACTTCTGGGCCAACAGCCTTTGTCCTGGCCCTCACTGCAGCCTGCTGGACCACAGGCTGGGGCTGGGTTTGCCAGAGAGCTGGGGAAGGCTCTTTGCAGAAGGATGATCCTGCTGATTTAGTTCAGCAGAGATCTGCTCCCTACCACCAACTCCCCCGTGTTTCTCTGGGTTAGCTTTAAAGGCTATTTCTCTCTTTCATGTTTTGGTGCCCGTGGCCCTTTACAGCATTGCTCATACAAGAGTGTCAGTAACAACCATTCCCACTTGGCCAACAAAGTGGCAGGTCACTCCTAAAGCCTGGGAGAGCAGAAGCTGGAACGAGGGGTTGTATGCATCTCACCAGTTTGCCACCATGTGTCCACTACTGGGCACCGTGTCTCGCCGACCACGCGGACCCACGCCTCCTTGTTGATGGGTTCCCCCACTGCAAGGGGAAAGACAGGGGGACAGAGCTGAAAGATCAGGTCAAAGACACAGCTTCCCAGGGCCTGCTTGCAGAGCTACCCCCAAATAGCACAGTCTCCCGGCTTTCCGCTCTCATGTGCTGCTGCTCTTGGCATTTGTGGGAAGAGGCACAACCTGATGCCCAAGGATTTGCTGCTCCAGCCCATGCCACCAGCAGTTACCTGAGCCGAGTACTTTGAGAGAAGAGCGGTCATATTTCTTCACCCATTCATCACCATGTCTCAGGAGCAGGCGGATGGCAGTGGGCGCCCCGTAGAACTGGTTAATTTTTAACCTCTCCACTGTTTCCCAGTAGCGGCCTGGAATGGAAACAGGGCCAGTAACCATCCACACAGGTCCTCCCAGCCTGAGACCAAGAGAGAGGGAGAAGAGGTGAGAACAAGGGCTCTCTAGCAGTGCCTGGACCCTCAGCCAAGCTAATCCCACGCTGGGAAGGATGGTTGGACTTGATGATCTTAGAGGTCTTTTCCAACCTTAATGATTCTGTGATTCTATGATTCTAAAGCAGTCCAGGAGCAGCAGCGGCCCCTTTTCCTCCACATCACCTAGCTCTGCTACTCTCCCTGCTGCAGGGAGGGACAGGGAGAAACAGCTTCACCCCTGGAGAAGCAGCAGTGGCTTCCTAACCGGAGGAAAAGCCTATTCCCCCCACAGCTCTCCGCTAGGCACAGCCCGCTGTCTGCTCCTGCGGCAGCAGAACCATTGCTGCCTGTGTCCTGGCATCAAGCCACCAGCTCCCTGCCTGCCTCCGGTCTCGCAGGGTGGCTGTGGCACGTCCCAGCTCCCCTGAGACACCTTCTCACTCACCAGGGTTAGGATGGAGGGGAGTGCTCTCAAAGAGGACTGTGGTGCCTCCATTGCAGAGCGGGCCATAGACCACATAGGTGTGCCCTGTGATCCAGCCGATGTCTGCCACGCAGCCAAAGATGTCCCTGTCCTGGTAGTCAAACACATACTGTGGAAGAGAGGAGAGGCAGTGAGGGGTACAGCCTGGGCCTGCCCACCCAGCAAGGGGGGCAACCGGGAGCAGTGTAGTCTCTCTCAGCCCTAACATTACTGCATCCTTCCGTCTTCCCACTACCCCTGCAGGGACGCCTTCTTCCTGCAGAGATTTTTTAAAAACATTATCAGAAAAAAATGTCAGGTGCATTATGAAGGTGCAGGAGGAGAGAGACACAAAAAAAACCCCCACAGCCAAATTTGCTCTTTTCCAAAGGAAAGAGCTACAGCCTTTCCTTCCTTCTGCTGGTGTCTAGACAAGGCTGATCCAAGTATTCTGTAGCATCAAAATGGGAGAACTTCTAGGATGAGGATGGTCCCTCCACACTTACATGACCACATGGAAGGAGAGGAGTTGTAGATGAGGGCAATGTGGTGGAGGATTCCATGAGCCACCCCAGGCACTGCTGGGCTCCAAACGCACAGTAAACACTCAGGAAAACCCTGAGCTCAGCAGAGAGCCCAGCGTAGGAGCACTGAGGCAGCAAGCTGAGGGACTGTGAGATGCCTCAGCCCAGAGTGGCCCCAGTTTGCCTGCAGGAGTTGGCACCTCTCAGCCTCAGTGGGGTGAGTGCAGCCCTGTGCCTGCAGGGAGGCAGAAAGCAGAACAAGCTCTTCTTCCCGCTGCCCCATTTATTCCTCAGGAGACCCTTGGCTGCAAGGCTGCAGTATGAGGGAACGATGCCTGCCCCATGCAGGGTAGAACTGAGTGCCATCAGACTGGCAGCAACACATCCAGCTTCCTCAAGCACTCTCCTTCGTTTCCTTTACTCAGCGCTGGGAGAGCTCCCCAGGGGCCGGACTCCCACTAGACCATCACTTCTTGCCTTCTGCTCTGGCATCTGCTGTTTCAGACCTTCCTGTCTCTTCCTGCAGCTCCCTGTCTGCAGGCTGCCAGCTGGGGACTCCGGGGCCTCAAGTGCTCCAGGGTGCACATAATGGAAACTTCCCCTGCTTGCTCTGTCTCTTTTTAACCAAGTGGTGAATTATGGTAGCAGTGGTCTGCCCCATCCAATTGAGAGACGCGAGCGTGCCAGCCCTGTGTCGCGGTGTCCAGCGCTCCTGAGTGCTAACATGGCCCCATGCTGCTCGCTCCCTGCATTGCCCTTCTGGGACGGCAGCCCTGGCTCTTGCAAGCCAGCTCTAATGGTCTCGAGAGGGTCATGTATTGTGCTGGGCACAGCTGTCCAGACAGCTTAGCTCACAGGAAAACCAAGGGCTTCCACACACCCCCTGCACACACCCCAGGAGGTCTGGCCTCCACCACTCACCGCTGACAGAGAAGACACAGCCCTGAGCTTCCTGTCTCATAGGGTCCGTGGTCTGAGGCACTACTGGAATTTCAGTCACACACAGGGAGAGCCAGACCCAAAGCTAAGAGAGACTGTTCAGAAAGGAGCTCCCTCCTGCAGAGGCTCCATATAATGTCTTAGGAAATGTCCCTTGAAACCACTCCTGCAGCCAAGCACACCTCCATGCTGTGCTCAGTGCCCTTTTATCCAGCTCTGTTAGAGTTTGGTTTGGGCATGCTAGGGGTTAAAAGCTTTCCTGTTGCCAAAGATGACCCACACTCTTCAGATACAGACCTTTTGTCTTGAGGGCACTCACCAGCTTTTACAGATATCCTCAAATGAGCCCCTCCCAGAAGTACTGCCTTCAATCTCCCACCTGTGCTGGGTTAATTACACTTAGGGAAAGCAAGCCAGAGGTTTTAGGAGCAAATTGGCTTCTTCCTCCTCACACATTAATATAAAATTACCCTTGCAAGGCTGAGCACCCAATGATTCAGTCTAGGATAGGGCAGTGAAAGAAAGAAGAAAGCCAAGAAGGTAGCTCAGAGGAGTATGTGTTTGGGACGCCCTGCTCTGGAGCATGTGTTGCTCTTCCTGACTTAACTGTAGGCAAATGTGTTCTACTGGGCTGATGCCCCAGGAAGGTTTCCCAGAGACTTTGCTCTGGATAAAGATGAGCTCATGGTGCAACAAGGCAGCCACATCTATTCCCTGCACTGCCTATGAACTGCTAGCTCATGAGTGCTCTGTGGCTGGGATCCATTACCTTGTGCGTGAGAGCAGCAAACAGCAAGTAACCGGCTTGGGAATGAACCAGACCCTTGGGTTTGCCGGTATTGCCTGATGTGTAGAGAAGGAACAACATGTCTTCACTGTCCATGGCAGCAGGCTCACCCTCCTCCATCATCTCCTGCAGTAGAGAGTACAGCAGTTCTCTCTTGGGGTCCCACAGGCTTCCCTGTGTTGTCCCTACACCCGCTTGCACACCTCTCCCCTGAGCCTCCCTCTGAGCACCTGTGCCACTCTGCTCCCCCCATGCCATCCTCCCTGCCTCTGCACCTCTGCCCCCCTTGCTCACCAGCTTGAACTCTCTTTTGCCTTGCTGAGCTGGCAAATGCTCTCCTCAGCCAGAGCAGACCTGCTGAGTAAGAGGCAGCTATTTTTATGCTGCTGCTGCTCTGACCAGCACAGAAGTCTTCCAGGAAGCCTTTCTAGCACTAATTGCTTGCAGATGGGATGAGCAGAGGAGAGGAGACCTCTGTGCAGCTCCAGGGAGCTAACAGAAATGCACAGCAGGGGCTCACCTCTTCAGAAACAGTGCTCCGTGCTGGCAGCCTGGCCATCCTGTGTGCCACGAATAACGGGCACCGTGAGCAACCTCACTGCCTGCTTCCTCGGACACAAGCTGCCAGCGGAGCTCACAGAGGATGCCAGGTCTGCCAGCAGAGCGGTGTGTGACAGTGCAGTGGCAGTCCCAGGCTGGGCTCACAACATGTCAGCCTATGTCTGGGGTGTTTCTAGCCCCTGGTCCACCCTGCTACGAGCCCTGTTTTGCACTGCCTGCCCCTGCAGTACAGGGCTGGTGCTGTGGGAAGAGCCACCAGTTACCCATCCTGGCAGCTCCTGGGACTGTCCTGAACTCATGTGCAGCTCCAGCTGCCGCTGCTGCTGCAGAACAATGCTCCACATTGTGTCAACGCCAGCAAAACTGTCATGGCCAACCAGGACCCTCTCTCCAGCCCCTGTCCCTGCTCTCGGCACATTGCCCAGGGGAAGTGGCAGTAGCACCGGGCAGCCTCTCACCTCCTCCAGCAGCACGTCCAGGGCTGTCATGGGAACCTTGCTGCCAGTCCTCATGGAAACCAGAACCCGTTTCACTCCTGGGCACTGCTTCACAGCCTGGTCCACTGCCGCCTTTAGCTCAATAACCTTGCCGCCCCTCAGCCCCTGGTTCACTGTGATCACCGTCTCCGACTGGGCTGCAGAAGGCAGAAGAGCCACATAAGCAGCTCTGCCCCTCTCCATCAGTCACACAGCAGTTTGGCTCTACCATGACCCTGCACCTCTCCCTCTGTCTCCCAGCCCCTGTTACTCATGTCCTCCATTTAGCAAAAACAGCAGCTTTGCATCTTTGTTTCCCATTCATTCCTGCCTGTGTTGCATCCCCTCAGAGGAGATGCTGTATCCCAGCCCTTCAGTCCCTTGGATGAAGGAAAAACCAGTCCATCCCGTGGGCTGGAAGATATTTAGTGAGCCTGTGCCATTTCCTGGGGTGCTAATCTCTGCTCCATGGCCATACATCATGGCAGGACACCCTCAGTTAGCCCAGGGAGTTCACTCAGAAAACCTTTGTCATCAGCACAACCCTGAGCCCCCCATCTGCTGAACCAACAAGCTCAGCACTGTTCCCCAAGGGAAACGTGTCCCTGTTACCCACTGGCTCTTACCATCCCGGATCCTGTCTGCTAGGGACTCTGCACTGAACCCGGCGAACACCACAGCGTGCACAGCCCCGATAYGGGCACAGGCCAGCATGCTAGCCACCGCGAGCAGGCACGGGGGCATGTAGATTGTCACTCTGTCACCCCGTTTCACCCCTTGCCGTTTCAAGGTGTTTCCCAGGCGGCACGTCAGCTCCAGCAGTTCCCTGCCCAAAGAAGCAATGGCACAGTTAGAGACTTTCTTGCAGATCTTACCTGTGTGCATAAAGATGGGGGGGGCCTCAGAGTCACAGGGACACAGCTTACATCCCTGCACATCCTAACCCCCCACACTGGAAGTCTATGGGAGAGCTGTAAAATGTCAGTGGGAAGGAAAGGAGAAGACAGTCACTGACATGGGCCCTTATTTATGGAAAAGAAATAAATCAGAATGGTCTCTGTACAGAGCCTGATGCTCTCACTGGCCAGCATGAGGAGCAAGCCATAGGGCCAGCAACGGCCACTGGCAATTCCTCCGGCTCAGCAAGCCTACACCACCTCAGCTGACTTTCCCAATGACAGCCTGCACATTTCTTATCAGCCCGTACAACTGAAGCAACACACTACCCTGCAAGGCTGGAGGCTACACGTGAGGAGTTAGATCTTCCCCCATGAAAACAGGGCCCCGTGCCTTGCTAAAGCTGGGAAGGTCAAGTCCTCCAGAGCTTGTGCCCACCAGCGAGAACAACAGCTGTAGGAAAGCGGTGAGCAAAATGATGCCTCTCCCGAGAAGCGTCCCTCCCAGAAACCACGGCTTGGCTGTCAGTGACTCATTTCATGGAAGGGCTCTCCATGCAGGGAGATTGGCAGGGGTGGATGGTCACGTTTGTCACGTGAGGTCTGGAGACAGAGAGGACAGAGGGACTTGTTCTGTGTGCAGAGGGATTTAAGTGGACTCTGCGGCAGAGACTCCGAGAGCAGGCAAATTGAGCTGGAAGGCGGTGGGCCCCAGACCAACCTAGCAGGGCTAGATAGGCAGTCCCCCCAGAAAGCCAAACCCAGCAGCGTTGCTGATGTGCGGATGAGCATGGGACTTCCCAACACCCATGCAGCTGTGAATCTGGCCTCTCTTGCAGACCTTCAAGTTTAGACACCAAGAACATTGTTGGGAAGGCACACGTGTGACTTTCCTGTATGGTCTTACCTACAAGCATTGCAGTGTTGCCACGAGGGGCTTCCATCTGCCTCCTCAGCTGGGGAGGGAGCCCTCAGGGCCCAGAGGGTTAATCAGGAGGTAGGCTGAAGTCTCAGATCAGCACAGGCAAGCCAACAGCCACCATACTGCTGATCTATCTATGTGAAGGGATGCTGCATTCCCTCACATGACGCACATCAGCAGATCAGTCCTGTGCAGCGTTCATGCATGCTGCAATACATCTCTCATATGCTCAGAGGTAAGTACTGACCTGTACGTGACCCGCACCTCCTCTCCTGGTTCATCCTTCTCCCAGATTAAGGCCACTTTGTCTGGGGCTACATGAACATGCCGGTCCAGACAATTCACTGGAAAAGACGACCCAGTCTCATTGCCAGAGCAACCCTCAGTACCTCTTAACTCCCATAAAGCCAGCACTGGCAGTCCTGTTTTCAGATGAGAGTCAGGGCTGTGGGTGAGTCTTCTCAGCATTAGCCTTGTGCATTCACTGAAACAACCTTTGTGGATACCAGTGGCAGATCACAATCACCGTCCCAAGCCCGTTTTACACTCCTCACCACTCCAATACCAATCCCCACTCTCAGCTTCCCCCTTAATTGCAGCCTAACGCAGTCCAGAGCAGAAACTGCCTGAAGTCCCTTTGGAGGTCTCATGCCCAATGCCCTCAGAGGGCCTGCCAAACATTAACTCAGCCATCACTCCACCCAGCACTGCCTTACAGCTGCCTCTGGGGTGGACTTGGGCAGTTTTTTAGTGGCGGTGATTCCTAAATAGCAAATGTAGGACAAAGCGAGGCTCTGCGCAGGAAGGCTGCAGGGTGCATTTGTCCAAGATGGAAGAGAGCCAGGGCCAGGAGTGCACAGCTCCTGGCTTTCCAGGGACATGGTAGGCTGAGGCTTTGGCTGTAATTCTTCTGAGAAAAGTTTCCTGCATTGCTGGCAGCTGCAGTTTCCTCAGAAGCCATGTTCCACTCTGTGTTTTCCTTAAACATGCTACTGAGGTCATGGGATGATACAGCAGCCCCACTTTGCATACCAAAATGCCTTTTTCTCCTGACCATTTGTATTCTGGGAGTGAAAGAAACACACATGAAAGGGGGAACAGTAAGATCTCAAATCCCAAAGGCTCTCCTTTGCTCTCCTACCCAAATAGACTGTGTAAGATCTGATTTCTGAGAGGTCTGTCTCGTATTTTGAACACTGGGACCAACAGCACTGTGAGCAGGACACAGTGTCACCAGCCTCTATGTCTTCCCCTGGTAGCCTGCCCAAGGCGGTAGCCCCAGCCCACAGAAGAGCCTCCCACGGCTGTGGGGACTTCCAGTACTGCTCATTGCTCCTGTATTTTGCTTTCTGCAGATACATACTGCCTTTGCTGGGCAGGGATAATCTAGTGCAATGCTGCCTGCTAAACACACAGGGTTCGGTGCTGCTGCCTGTGGTCCTGCGGCACGGAGCTGCTGTGCTGCTGTGGGATCCACGGACGCTGAGGGAGAGCAGCCCGGCTCCCAGCACACCCCGATCCAGCTGCAGCCCCTCCAGAGAGACCCGGTTGCTCCCTTAGGACCAGCCACATCCTTACACTACAGCCACTGCAGGACCAACCGGACCTTTTGGGGATCCCCCTTGCTCCAACCCTTTAACTCTGTGCTCCTCCGATCTGCTCCCGGGGCCGAAGCCCTTCACAGAGAGGCACTCAAAAGCACTTGGTGCGCTCCCATGTCCTTCTCCCTCCTTACCTGCCACATTCAGCTGCCCACCCAGGAACCAGGAGACCCTGCCCTGGCGCAGGTCGCAGTCCTGGACAGAGTGGAAGGGGGTGATCCAGGTGAGCCGGCTCCTCCCTAGCTCTCCCCAGAAGGTGTCCGCCTGCTCCACTGACACCTTGTACAAGTCTTGGTGGTCCTTGGGTCTGGGGAAGGCGATGGCTTCAGGCATGTAGGCAGTGAGGGGCCCGTGGCTCCAGGCTCGGGCAGCCGCCCACCCAGGGGGGCATCTGGAAGCCTGAGGAAGAGCTTTGGGGCAGCAAGCCCTGGCCAGCAGCCTGGCCATCATCCCAGGGCACCTGCCTCTCACTGAGGAGATGGGTGCCTAGAGCCTTTGCAGCCGCCTGGGACACCTGGCCGGGGCAAGACGGGCCCCTGTGGGAGCTAGGGCTATGTCGTCCTGGGCTGACTGGACACAAAGCAGCTCTCCCGCGCAGGGAGCCCAGGCACCCCTTCTCCTCTGCCTCGTTCCTCTCCTCCTGTCTTCCAGAGCACTACGGGAAAAAGAAATTCAATCCCTTTAAGGGAGGGGAAAGGGTTGGGCTGTAGAAATATTTGACTGAAAATAACCTTCATGCTAATCTGAGTTCTGACGGCCGCTCTTGAACAGGAGCCAGGTTCAGCGGGTGCCTGGGCTCCCCACGGGGGCTGAGGTGCCTGGGCCAGGCTCTACCAGCTGCTCCTGCTCCCGCTCTCCCTGGGCTGCGCTGCTCCCGGACCCCTCTGCTTCACCCCCACTCGCCTCCCTCCCACCTCCCTCTACTCATCCCCATCCCCTTGCTCCCCACAGCCCCCCCGCTGCAGCCCCCCAGTCCTCTGCCGGCCACGAGGGCAGCCTGGGGCAGCTCACTGGTAAAAGTTAGGGTCCCCTCCATGCTAGCCTTGGGTGACAGGATCATCCCCTTCCCAGAATTAAGGTCCATTCCCTGCAGAGCACTAGGCTGTGCTGTCTCTGGTGGGCCAGGGAAGGTTTTTCTCCTGTGGTGCTCTGCTGCAGGAGGGGGATATCGCATCCCATCCCACCTCACTGCTGGGCGGCTATCAGAGCTGTCCCCTCCGGCAAGCTGGGCTGGGCTCTCTGCCTCCTCCCAAACACTTCAGACTGGTCTGTACCACAGGGTGGACTGGGAGCTCTCAATGAGGAGGTGGTTGTTTGGCATGAAACACTGCAGCCCATCTCCTCACATCAAGACCTCCCACCACCCACTGTAGCACAGCTAAGGTGCCTCCCTGCCTCCAAACAGCTTTTTTTCTGCCTTCCTTTCCTGCAGGCCCTATATAGGTAGTGGTTTTTAAGACAGAGCTTGGAGGTTTCCTTAATTGTATTGTCCAGGTTTCCCTCCCTTCCTAGGGGGCACAAGGGAAGAGCAGAAAAAGGCTTTCCCTGCAAGCAGGGCTGTTCTCAGCAAGGCACACTGGTGGGATCAATAGCAGAGGGTTAGTACATCTCCTCTTTACTCTTCTTAGTGCAAAGCCCTCATGTTTGGTGAACAGCCTGGACACCAGTATGGGAGACAGGCACTATTTGACAGCTGGTACACTCATCCTAGACCACACACCTGGTTTGTATCAGAGCTGCCCCCAGAGCTAGGTGAGGACCTACAAGGGCTCTGTCCCCCCAGGGAAATGCAGTCCTGTGGGCTTACAGCCGAAGTCAAGCCCAAGCAGCCTCGTTGTTCCACAAGCAGTGTCTCTCATTTCCTATGCAGGTCTGCTCTGCCTCAGCCTTTTTCCCCTGTAAGACATCAGGTTTTTCCACCAGACCATCCCCAGATGCCCTTAACAGGGTGGGCAAATCTCAGCTCCTTCTCTGATATCTCATTATGGGCTCCCGCTGCTCTCAAATCGGAGCTCGCCTTGCTGGGAATCCCTCTCAACAAGCTCTCCTGCGCTTGCAGCGTCTGGCTGCTGCTGCCTCTGCTCCTCAGGCCGGCTGGGCCCTGCAGCCTGCTCCTGGCAGAGAGGCTGAGCCTGCCTGAAGGTCTGCCTGCTCTCTAACGCCAGGGCACGTGTGATATGGGGTGACCCAAAGCACCAGGGCTGTTCTCGATGCTGCAGTGACTTGTTCTCTGACCAGTTGTATGCCATGATGCCTAACTTCTGCCCCAGGTACAAGCACACCCCTTTCAGCTTCATCTTTCACTGCAAAGGGAGAGCAGAACCCAAGCCCCATCTTATCCATGCCTGGGTGGGGAGGAAGGGGCAGACCTCCCTCTGTGCCGCTTTGGATCTCACCCCTCTCTCTGGCTACGGCCTGACGTCCAACCCCCTCTCAGCTTCGGCTGAATTCACCCTCCTTGAACATCGGTGACCGGACTCATACACAGTATTCCTGTTTAGTTTTATTCTTGTTCATATCTTTACAGAAAATGGCACATAAATCACAGATGCTGGATGACTAGAAGTTGTTACAGCTCCATATCTCAAACACCTCAACACTGAATYCTTTTCTCACTGTATATACATTATTTACACACCATGGGCTATCATCTAACACGTCAAACGACCGGGGGACAAAGACAAACAGGGGCTGGATGGAGGGACTTAACCTTTGACGGAAGTAAAACAGTAGCTCTGGGGAAAGGGTGCTCACAGCTGAAAGCAGGACAGAAAGGGTYGCCTGGAAGTCACTGTCCTACGGCTTTTGGGGGGGAATAGCGCCTTACCAGGATGGGAAGATGATGGTACCACGGGGCGGGTTTGGCTGTGTGGGTCTGCATGTGCTCGTGTGGGGCCAGCTGGGAGACRTATGTACACGTTACGGGGTGTATCGGGGTGGAGGTGCATGGCTGTCATTCCCTTTAACACTCAGAGGGTGAGCTGGACAAATTTAATTCAATAAATACATTGGGCGGATGTTGTTGTCTTGCCTGGAATAATGTATTCAGTAAATAAATTCACCRTTCGGCCCCTCCGCAGGGGTGCAGGGCTTTGGCATTTGGGGCAGAGTCAGACCCGGTGGTGGCCAGCCCTGCAGCAGCCAGCGACATGGGCTGGGGTCACCTGTAGGTGCCACGTGGGACAGGGTGTCATGCCTGCAGGCTAAACCTGCCTCTCCTTGCCAAACAGAGGCAAAACTCTAAAGCTGCAGCCCCTTCCTGGCAGACCCCAGCGCCAGGCGGGGAGAGATGGGTGGAAGGTGCAAACCACCCTGGATGGAGAGTCACCATTTCATGCAAACACTGCCATGGACTTGTCCCGCTGTGACCTGGGCCAGAGGCAGAGATGACGGCCGGGGGAAGGTGGTGGGTCTGCCTGGGGCACGGTGGGACGGGGTGCCAGGGGAAGGGGCCCGGGCAGCACTGGGGAGAGACGTGCACCAAGGAGGGGTGTGGCGGCAAGGGACAGGCTTGCTCCAAGATGGCAGATGGGGTCTGGGGCTGGAGCAGGAGGAGAGAGCCCCAGAGCTGGTCACGAGGTCGGAGGGACCCAGAGCCTCGGTGTCTTCTTGGGTGGCGATGATGATGGGACACGTCCCGGTCCCCCAAAAGGAAGGGGAGGGGGTGAGGAAGGCCCGGCGGGGTGGAGGAGCGAGGGGGCAGAGGTGTGCTCGAGGGGAGCAGGTGGGGAGCACCCCTGCCAGGCAGCACCCAAACACAGAGACCGGGGCCCCGCTCCCCGGGCAGGGGCGGCCTGGGGGGCCTGGCAGTCCAAGGGGGAACGCGGCCCCCGGAGGACACAGTGTCTGTCAGGGCTGGCTTCCGCTGCCTCTTCCCCTCCTAGATCAGCTTCTCCTCCTTCTGCGATGAGTTCAGCTTCTCCGTCTGTCTCTCATCCTCCGCTGCTGCTGCCTCCTCTTCCGTCTCCGGCTTCCTGCCTGGGGCTGGGGTGTCCCCGGCGATGGTCCCCAGGACTTTGGTGCTGTGCTCCTGAGCTTTGGCCCTGAGGGCAGCAATGCTGTTTTCTCTCAGTTCCTCCTGGGAAATGGTGGTTTTGGGATCCGGGCCCCTCTCTTCTTTGTCACTCTTGTCAAGCTTGGGCAGGGCCTGGCGCTCCACCTCCGTCTTCCTCCCCGCCTCAGCCGCTGCCTCCAGAGACTTTTTGTGCATCCCTAAAAAGAATTGTTGGTATTCGGGTTTAGAAAAGCGCCTGGGCATGGGAAAGCCATCTTGAACTGAAAACAGCAAAGATAAAGAGAGGCCAGAATTAAGGAAAAGCAGAAACCCTCGCTTCACGCAGCAGTCACGGCGAGCCGCTCGCTCTGGCCCCCGCGCGAGGGCAGCCCAGGCAAGGCAGCTGCCTGCTGGGGCAGCCCAGCCCCGCATCCGTGGCCTCGGGGCTGCCCCCAAAGGTCTATAATTACTCGCCCCTTCATTTCTCTCTGTGAACCTAAAGCTAACTTGTCCCCGCATGGGGATGAGGGTCTCAGCAGCACAGTTGCCTGAGCTTCACCGAGGCTGGGGAGGGAGATCCCCCATTGCCTATTCCTGCATCAGCCTGCTCCTCACACAACCCACCCCTCTGCCTCTCTCAGTTTCACACAGATAGAAGGACAGGACAGCCTGTCGTCAAGATGCCAGACATGAGTTTTGGGGCAGAACCAGCCTGAAAGGTCAGAAAGCAGGAAGCAAAGAGCAGGAGCGTGGTAGGGTAGCTGCTACCTCCCTGTCTGCACAGAAAACCAAGCAAAACCAGGCAGAAATGCATCTCCCCCAGGTGCCAAGAGCAGAAAGAGGCAGCAGCTTATTCCCCCCTGGACCTGGGGCAAGGAGAGCGCATTTGGGGGTCCTGGCACCTCACACAGCATCACAGGGCTGGGGGAGTCAAACTGGGATGACCTTCTGCCTCGGGCAAGGGTTGGAGCCCCTACGCCAAGGCTGGGCATGAGGCATGCTCGCTCCATGAGAGTTGAAGGCTAACACCAGCCTGAGCATGGGGGGAGGATTCCTGCCCCRACCAGATCCTGCAGGTCAGGATCCAAGGACCAGCAGGGATTTGGGATGAGCGGTCAGACCCTATTGACGAGGGCCATTGAGGGATTGTGAGGTGGAGGGCAGCAAGGTGGGGGGACCTCGCCCCACCGCCCTCCACCCATGTTTTCGACACAGCTCTGGTTTCTTCCTCGCATCCCCCTGCTTCATCTCGACCCACTCGCCATCCCCCATGAAGGCGGCTGGTGTCTTACCCAGGAGCCAAGGGGCACAGGACTCCATGATGCCATCCTTGGCAGACTTGAGGATGGACTCGGGCAGCGGGATGGAATGACGCACCATGGCACCATAGAGCCCGTACTCAGCCATCACGCTGCTCCTGCCCCAGCACTTCTCCCTCTTCCGCCATTTGGCCCGGCGGTTCTGGAACCAAACCTGGGGTGGGCGACAAGGAGGGACATGGTTTTTTGAGGGGAGAAGGTGCGTCAGTCCCCTTCCCGCAYGGGAGCACACGTGCTTGTGCAGCGGGATGAAGGCAGATGTGTGAATGCTCATCCCGAAAGCACTGCRACCTCTTCCCCCATGCAGCGGCTGCCAGGTATCTCTCCCTCCCTCCCTCCCTTGCAGGAGCAGCGAGGGCCAAGCGTGAGAGCAGGTCCCAGCCCTCTCCGCAGGATGTAATTAATTTGCCATCGCGGCATCTTTTTCTAGCGGCTTTTGGCTCTCGTGCCTGGGATTTTCTTTCATTATTTACTGGGTGTCTGAGCTGCAGCGCGGGGCTGCGGGCAGCGGTGCCTGCAGGGAGGGCTGGGATGGGGGCGGATGCTCGGGAGAGGCGGGAGAAGGGGGAAGCTGATCTGTGCGCTTCGCCCTGAATTCCCAGTTTGAAAAGCCCCTCATCTTCTCAGAAAATTGGCAGAATAATCTCTGAGCTGTGACCCGGGGGGCAGCGAGCAGAGAGGCGGGCGGCGATGGGAGAGGGGGGCGATGCTCGCGGAAATCTATTAGCGCTCTCTCTCCGATTTCCATCCCTCACCCTCCTCCCTCCCCAGCTCCCCTCCCTTCCCACCGAGCAGAGGCATCAGCTTTAGATGAAAAATTGCTCGAGGTCTATTCAGAAGGAGGCAAAGGAAGAGTCAGCCCCAGGGGCAGCCCAGGCCTGATTGAAAAATAAGTTAATTTCAGTTTGAATCGATGGGCCTCAGGCACTGAAATATCACGGGAAATTAAAGCAGCTRGTCCCCAGGGAACCACGCCATTGACCTGCGCTAATTAATGCCATGGAGTTACCAGGCACCTCTCTGARAGGCAGCCCCTCCCTCCCCGTGGACACCCCAAACACCTCCTCATTTAACTAATTAGACTCACAGAAAATTGGGTGTTAATTTGTTTAGGATTTTTTTTTTCTTTTCTATTTTTTTCCCTCCCTTTCCCGGAAAGTACACGGCAGAATGGAAATGAATGGCGGGGTCTCGCTGGCAGATGGATGCTCGGGGTCACTCCGCAATCTTCTCCGACTTGATTGCTTGATTAGGTCGTTAGCACATTAAAAAAAAAAATTGCTTGCCGTCTGGCGCTGGCCTGATGAGTGGGATGAGGCGGGAATCGCCTGGGTAATTTATCTTTTTATACTGCAAAGAATTTTATTTCAATCTGCAGATATATGGAGGTGCCTTTGACACCTGTTTAACATTACAGAGCTGACAGCTTAACCCTCTCTTGTCCCCACCGCCCACAGCTGTGGGGGAGCTCAGGCTGCAGTGGGGAGCACTGGGGGACTGGGGCAGACCCCCAGCTCTGCCGTGGGGATCACGAGACTGATGCCGTGGAGTGATGTCCTGCTCTCAGCTAGCAAGGCAAGCTCGCCTCTTCTACCTGTGCAGAGGGGAACTGCCCAGCACTGAAGCCTTACGGGGACAGAGCTGCAGGGTAGGTGGGTGGCTTGCTAGCGCTGGTGACAGCCAGCCTTGGCCATTTGTGGGAGCCTGACCTGCCTGGCCCCGCAGGGAGCTCTGCGGGGTGGGTGGGTGGTGGTCCCAGTGGCTGTGATCCCAGCTTCTCCCAGCAGAAGACACTCTGTGCATGTCAGAGGGGATTTTACAGCCAGGCTGCTTCACCATACGTCATCTCCTCTGCATGATAAATGGTCTGATTTACACTTTCATTCTGCCGATATGTAACCCCTGGACCATGGATGGCTGCGAATCCACCGGGGCCTGAGCAAGGATCCTCAGGAGTGCACAGCTTCCTCTCTCCACCCGCTCCCCCATGCCTGCGTGACACAGGGGTTTGCTTGGCTGTGCAGTCAGCAGGATGCTGGCAGGGTCTCTCRCTCCAGGCCACGCGCTCCTCCCGCTCCCAGAGCCTGGAGGGCAGAGCTGGAGGGGTCTGCCTCACTCCCTCTCCAACCTCAGCACAAACCCTGTGGTTCCTTCTCACCYACCAGACCGGAGCGGCAGGGCAGCCACCCCCAACACCTCCGTGCTGCGAGGGGGCAGCTCGACCCACYGGGGCCCGGAGAGGGCTCCTGCCTGGATAAACCAGTACAGTTAAGTCCCACGCTGCAGAGCTCCTCTTTATCTCCCTTGGTTTCAGAGAGAACTTCCTGCACAACCCAGGGGCCAGTGTCTGCAAATCTGGCTTGGTTTGGGGCTGCAGTGACACCTTTCCATGTACCCAGAGCAGCTTGCAGGGCTCGGCTCCGCACGGCTGTTTTTGTCACCAGTTGCCACACCTGGGATCTCAACCAGGAACAGGTTTTTCCCTCAGGTTCCAAGTGGGCAACTTTTGAAACTCTCCTCAATCCTCTTTTATCCAGGGGCCTCTTCACTGATGCTTTTACAACCTCTCCCTTTCCCCTCCCTCCTGCCTTGACACCCCAACATCTTCCCCCATGCCTCATGCTCCCCTGCCCTTCTCCCTGGCCAGGTCTCTGCCTGCCCCAGCGCTGCCCTCTGCCACTAAACCTGCTGCCCTGGAGCATCCCCTTTGCCACGGCARGGCCACGCAAATACTGGAGACAGCAGAAGCTTTGCCACCTGACAGCCCAATTTTGACTAGAGCCGACAGAAAATTTTCAATCAAAAAATGCTGATTCAATCGCACAGGAAAAACTGCATCCRGCCAGTGGAAGTGTAATCAAAATTATCTATGGCTTTCTTCTGAATGCTGTATTTTAATCTCGGCTGCCTAAGACATGCAAAATCTATGCTTTAAAGCCAAATGGGAAACTAAAAATTACATCAACACCTCAGTAAGATCATTCTGAGGTTTTCCAAATCAATTTTTGTCATTTGATGGAAATTTACTCTTGGTTCTGACTAGGAAAAAGGAAAGTTTGAAATCCCAGAATTTCKAGCAGAATGGAAATCGGGAGGACTGACCATCTTGCTTTAATACCAGGAGCCATATCTTCATCTCAGGCATGAAGTTGAGTGAAACCAATGGTGCTCATTACTGAATATTGTTGGGATCAGATCCCAGCCCAGGACCTCTGCCACAAGCCCATCCTGAGGAGCACGGAGGGAAAAGCTCCAGCATGGCACTGGCAGCCCCCAYGTCATTTCAGATCAGCAGAATTATTCCCCGTGGCCCATTCTCGGGATTTGGCCCTCATTCAGATGGCTCCATCAATGGGACTTTCTTCTGGGAGATCTCACTGCTTTCTTCAAATTTCTTGACACGTTACCAAAATTTTCCTGTGCCTTGATTCTGAGCTGAATTACACGCCAGTTTTAGTAATTCTGAGGTATTTTTGGCTGTGTTGGTACATCAGCCACAACTTCCAAATATGCAGTTATTTATTATTGGCACCTTACTTTTCCTGGAGAGGGTTTCACCCTTACACTTATATTTACTTGCGGTTTTGGTATTCTGTGTCTTCTTTGGCTGCTTGTTGTCTTTGCTTGGAGGCATCTACTCTACATTTTCCTCCAGCTCTGTAAAATTCAGTCTGCTTCAAGCAATGTTTAGGCTTGTCCACGTTTCCTCTTGCCCCTTCCCATCATGTGGATCGGCTCAGCTTCATGAAATGTTTTATTGACGTGGCTGTGTACCATGCACCTTCCTTCTCACTCACTTTCATTTGATTCTCCATTACACAGCCCAGGGTATGGTGAAAAGACTGTGTTTGTGCTTCCACACTTCAYGAGCAGTGATGAAAACCCCTGATTAATTTTAGACTGAAGCACGTCAGATGTTTGTGCAAAGCTATCATAATCTGATGCTCAGAGGTGTCTTTTGGACCAATGCACTACATCTTAAGATGATTTACAGCTTTTTATTATCACAGGAGCACCCTCTGTGAAACATAGGAAGCTTGTTCCAGGAACCCTATCCTCAAAAAATGGACAACAGAGTAAAGAGGACAGGTTTGTCTTGCTATCCACCRGATGTGTTAGCACCTAAGTTCAGCCCATGCATGCACATTTGCTGTTTAGCAGCCCAAAGCCCTCTCCTGGGCGGCTCTTGAGGCTCCACAAGTGCTGCCCTTGGCACACCAAAGGCTGGATCTGGGGTGGTCACTGCTGTGGCCAAGCTGGGGGCAGCAGCCAACATACATGCCTCTGACAAGGCTGCCAGACACCCTCCGTGCACCGGCAGCAGGATAAGGCAATGCTCACTGCACATTGCACGCTGCAATGGGTATGCCTGCACACCCTGCAGAAACTGCAGGCTCTTCCATATCCATGGGTCTTGGTCCTCTAGGCATAGAAAAGCTGCAAGACCAAAMCCCATCACCTTGCAAAACCTGCTCTCAATATGAAGCAGGCAAATAGAGGGTGGTAACATAACACCTCGCTAAGAGAGGATCTGCCCATCAACTCAATCCCTATCATTTGGTCAGAGCTGAGCATCACACACTCTAATCCCACTGGGCACATCACACTGACACTGTCTCCTCCAAGACCAACCACAGCCTATGAACCAAGATAGCAGCAAACGCCAGCACCTTCAGTGTCATCTCCTGGATCCTTGTTCCACATGCTTGTTCTTCTGAGGCCCCCTGAGCAAAACCAGCAGTATTGCACATCCTTATAAATGAGGCTGTTTCTAAGCTTAATCATCATCTAATTCTCACCTGCAGTGCCCACTGCTCAAAGCAGTAAAAGTTGAGGCACTCTGTGCTCGACCGCAGGGTTGCAGCGTTTCGGAGTCAAGATTGGCAAGGTTATTCTTGCCAGTTTCCTCCTCCGAATCACAAAGTATGACTGATACTTCGGATTATTGATGGTGCAGAAGAGCAAATTGTAGTAGGAGGAATCTCTCATTTTGCAAAGGGACGTGAGACTCAATGTGTCCTTGTTATCCACATTCATCATATTAGTTAGTTTGTTTACCTAATCAGCTCCTGAAACATTGTCTGCTAAAGAGAGAAATCTCCCTGAGGTTGGCCATGCGCCAGGAATCTGAATTAGCAAAGGGATATTTTAAGGCATCTAGGGTGTTACTGTGTATTTCTGTATTGTTTCAACCTAAAATTTTCACTGGTTACATTCCTTTTCTTGGCTGCTACTTTCCAAGCTGGAGCACACAGACAGGAGAATTGGTAGTGGCCTTTTTTGTCTTTCTAATAAAAAAATGTTATTTTTGCTGCCCAAGCATTCCGCATCTCTTAAAGGAAAATTCCAGACTAGATAATGGGGATTTTTTGCTTCACCAAGTCTCACATACTGCTTTTGCATAGCATTTCAACAGGGGCCTTTCAAGCTTTGTGGGGCACAAAGCAGTGCATGCTGAAACGTCCACTAGATGGCCACAAGCAAATGCAGGTGCACACGCACAGACAGGCAGACAGACACACGGACACACCAGCACTGGCCCCACCACCACGTGCCTTTGCCAGGCTGCGGGGAGCAGCCGCACACGGCTGTTGGCAAACCAGCAACTAAGGCAAGGGACAAAATCCCAAGTCTCCCCAGCAGCAACGCTGAGACCATCTCCCCCACCCATGGACTAACAGGCATATCTTCTTTGCCCTCTGACAATTCCCCTGGTGCAAACCTTCACCTTCGGGGAGGCAAACTGTCGCTCTGTACGGTCCCTGCAAAGAAGCCATTTCTGATACTGAGCTCTTCAAGTGAGGACACAACGGAGAAACCCTGTCCTGCCCAGCCAGGCAGCCTGGGAGCTTTCTGGACTTCTCCTGTGACATTTACTTGGGTTGTAATTTGCCGTCATGGTCCCACCTGATGTGATGGTGCTGTTGGCTTTCTGACCCAACGCACTCATGTCCATCCAGCACCACGCTCTTCTCCCAGGGATCCAGCCATCTCGGGCTGAACCGTGCAGAAGCTGAACTTTGCACGTTCATCCACCAGATCTCTTCCCTCTCTTCCCTCTGTGGCACTTACTGCAATGGGAAACATCCAGACATCTACACCRACACACTGTAGTTTCTTATGTCCCTTTCCCCATCACGCTGCTCTGGACTGATCCTGTCACCTCACTATAAGCACAGCAAAGCATTGGCACAGAGMAGCTCTGTTTCTCAGTGCAAGCTCTTCACATCTCTGCCCGCATACTGGTTTCCCCTCTCCTGGACTAGAAAAACCTGGTCAGACMCGCTATCCCCCTCACAGCAGAATGCTCCTCCTAAAATCAAGCCCAGCAGCATGAGTCCAACTGGTGRGTCCAACTGCAGACCAGAGAATACCTCCAGCTCACCTCCACGCCCAGGGCCCTGCTGTCATCTCAGCACTCAGCTCCTCCTGACAATTAGACATCTCCCTTTCTACCTTCTTCCTTTCCAACCCAAGATTCTACAATGAGAGTAGTCAAAATGAAAACTTCCTCTGAAAAAATAGCRATGTCCTCACCCTCGTATTGAACAGGGCCAGTGGCCCTGGCTGGGTTCAATCTGAGGATGTGAGCACTGCAAAGAACAGCCTCATATCTTCCTCGGAGCATGTCCCCATCTGCACCATGGGCCCTGGGGCTTTGTAATGAATTGCCACAAGAGTGTAAGGTCTGACTGGGTCCTGGGGCTTCCCCGAATCCCTCCCCTGTAGCGATCACCCCAGGAAAGCTTCCTGTCCTCAGGCTGCTGGTGGAGACTGCACCACTTGTGTAAGCCTGGAAAYGGTTATTGCTGTCTTTTCAAATGTAATGTCAAAATTATTGGCACTGTTTATGGTGACATCACTTTCTATGGCTGGTGTAAAGTGGGTATGAAGTTAAATGAGAGCAGTAAAGGTTGCACATGGGCTGCATGGCTGATCGCAGGACTCATCATCCCTCCTTTTACTAAACACTGGGAAAGAGCTTTCTGAGCTCGCATTAGAAAGAGCAATTCCCATACACAGCATGGCAAGAGCCCTTCCCAGTAATAGCCAGAGTCATGTCCGACCCACTTGGCTAACAGGTCCAACCAGATGTACTGAGAGGAGAGGTGAGATGGTACTCATCCCTCTCGAGCAAAGACATGATGGTTCATCCAAGCTTGGGTCTCCTCTAAGCTAAACTAGCGCAGGGCACACATTGAATACGGGCTCAATACAGCACCCAGCAAAAATGTGCACGCTATTACCATGCCACCAGTCCCGCAAGTCAGGCCTGCCTCTKAATCCTGCTCTTAAAAGCACTACGTGGGCCGAGTATACCTACTTGTTGCAATTTATCTGACTTATGCAGCCAAAGCTGTAAAATCCCTCTTAACCAGGGAACATGTCTTAAACTATGTCCCCTTGGCGAATCTGGGGTTTTCACCTAGCCTTGCCACCTCATGTGGTGACATGTTTTCTCACTTGTTATAACCTTCAAAAAGTGGAGAACTTCATCAGGTGCCAGGCTCCCATCTTCCCCAAAGAAAAACAAGTGGGCACACGATGTGCATGGTGGGTATAGTGAGATCAGTGGTTCAGGACACACTCGACCTGTGCAACACATCCGCACAGCAAATGCATCCCTGAGACATTGACTTAGTCATGGCCAGACCATGATGCCAGCTGACCAGCAGCTTAGCTGGAGCTACAGCTCCATATAGGCTGCCAGATGCGGGGACATGACAGATAAACACCCAAATTCCTCTTTTCCTAACATGCCGATTGAAAAACAGGAAAAACATCAGGGTCGTGGGTGCACAATAGTCACAGRAAAGTTGGCAAGAGTGCGCCCATCATCCTAGTCCACACAAACCCACGGAGACATTTGTCATCGTCACAAATGGTGATACTGCACATCCATCTTCTGGGTGCTTACAATGCCTGGCTCCATTAACCAAGCTGCTATCCTGCCTCTATAACTTCATTTTGCCTCCTTTTCCCCCACTAACACTGCTCTGCGTGTCCTCTGGCACAGAGGAAACCTTAGCATAGGTCTTTATAAACATCCATATGTAATGCACTCTGCAAACATGAGAGGACATACCATATTCTCAACTTCATGTTAGAGCAAGGTGAGTCAGGGCAGTCAGAGAAGAAATGTCACATCCCCTTCACGATGGCTTTCAATGGGCACCAAAATCAGAGCTTGGGACGCCAGCCTTCCTCAGAGGCTGTGGAACGCTGCCTCTGCTCTGGGGCTGCCCCTTGCATGTCAGAAGCAGCTGCATGTTGCCCTTTCCTTTATCGGTACACACAGAGCAAAGGGCAAAGGTGCACTCTGGCCTTCTCCAGAAAAAACGTAGGAGCCAGAGGCTGTGCACCAGCAGGAGATGGTGTCTGCAGYGCTACCTGGTGCCCACCGTTTCCCGAGATAAGGCTCAAGCCCATCCCTGCGTGCATGGGGACAGCCCGCAAAGTCCTCCCTGAGGCCTATAGCGTGGGCTCGCTAATGGACGGGAACTCTTGGTGCGTCGAAGCATTAGCTGGAAGATATCTACGAAAACGTGTTATGTATTGCAAAACGTTGTAACATGTTGTAATAAGTTTCCATGTAGCATCTTGGACTGAGCACCAAAAGGAGAAAGTTGCAGTCCTTTACAATCTTCTCTTAGGAAGATACATGGTAAGGACCGTGTTTGCAATTCCTTGCCTCATGCAGTAAGAGATATCTCATCACCCAACCTCAGCAAATCCTTCACCGGGCTCTCTTGAAAGTGGGGAAGGAGGAGGACCACCAGAGCCAAAGAGCAGGCCAGAACAGCAGTCTGTCCTCTGACCAGCACCCAAGAGGTCAGGACTGGCAGTTATGTTGGCTGCGCTGGGGTGGCCCTTCAGCATTCTACTCCTACCACATGTCTGCTCCTGGCTGTACATGTTCCTCAGCTCTGTGTACCCTTAACGTTCTTTGGGTAATTCTCAACTCCAGGATTTTTCACATGAAAACTTACAGCTGCAGAAGACTCATGCTCCAGGCACTGGCTGCTGCTGTGCCACTGATGCCTGCAGCCGACATTGTCAGCTGGGGCTAGTGCACAGCACAGCTAATGGTGTCACCTGCAGAGCTGGCAACATGCAACCCGCTTGTGGATGCTGCTCGTACCAGGGCAGCACATCCAAGCTCACCAGGACATTCCCAGGTATCCCCCATGCTTAGTCCACCTAAGCTAAGATCTCCCAGGCAGGGACCCTCCCTCAGTTGTCACTTAGCCACTGAAGCCTTGATCTCAGTCATGGTCATCATATAAGCTCAACAAGTTGATCCAATCAACTAACAAATGGTGGGGTGCTGTAGTGACAGTCATGGGGGACTCTGAGATAGAAGGATGGCAGCGAAGCCAAAGATACAAAGGGACCTAGGGATACCAGAAACACCTGAGGGACATAAAACAAGTTATCTYGGAATGGACATCACCGGCACATCTGGCTAAGAGCAGTGACCAGCACAGATACTCATCACGTACATTTACATGGATGGGTTGGCTAGATCCTTCCAAGAGTTTGTTTCCCAACAACACCCGCAGTTCACTGGGTRAGCCAAGCAGTGCCTTTAGAGAGGAAAGGGTAGCACGGATGAGAAGGTATTTCCCCCAGTGGCATACCCTGCAGACCCCACAGCTGCAGGTGAGCCAGAGCTTCCCAGAGACATGGGTGGGCAGCCTGGCTGCACTGGCCTGGCTGAACAACACAGGTACGGGCTAAYCTGCCTGGCAAAGTGTTGCTGCTTATCCTGCTCCCAGGGCAATGCCACTCGAAGTAGACAGAAGAGCACCTAATGCTTTCTCACAGCCTCTGATGAAGGTGGTCTCTGGATATTGTAGCAACAGTTTGTTCTCCAGCTCAGTTCCTCTTTTCTGCTCCACGGAAGGACCTGCCAGCCTCACACGTGCGGAGATCAGGGTCATCTGTATGTCTGTTGAGGACTAGACTTCTCAACACTGCACAGGCCTGCGCAAAACCTGGCCCGCAGAACACCCACAAAGAAGGGCAATGAAAAGGCAGAGGGGGTTCGTCTTGCTAGAGAAGAACCAGAAGAACTTGTTGAGATCTATCAGGGTAAAAGATAAACACTATAGAGAAAAGTAGATCCATTAAGAAATAAAGGGAAAAGTAAATTAACCGTGTCTCTGAAGTGCCTGTGTTATTGAACTGTTAAAAAAAATCTCTATTCAAAGTCAGGAAAGCAGGAAAACTTTATAATAAAGGGTCATTAAAGGAAAACCTGAACACACAACCATCAGCTGGTCCCTCTGCCAGGCATCCTAAGGCTGGAGGGGAATTAACTATTGAACTTTCTGGGCTGCCCAATTATTTTTTTAAAAATCAGTTGTGAAAAACTGCAGTGGTAGCAGAAGAGAGAAAAGAAAGTTCATCATTAAAAGAACGAGTGAATGCAAGTGTTCCCAGCACAGGGATTTAGGGTAGCATTCCCAGAAGAGCTTAAGGATCGAGGAACTGCAGTGCCTAAGCTAACTTGGAGAAGTGTTACCCTTAACCTACTGTTGTTAAGAAAATAGGAGGATAAATGCGGGGAAGAGTTGTCACAGCCTGGCTTTATGCCTGCAGAGCCATTCCTCGTTCTCCTGGCTGTGATGGGGAAAGTCTTTGCCAAGGCACTCCACAGCAATAGGCTACGGCACATTTCATTGCCTGCCTGTCTTTCCTCTCACAGGGAGCTTAAGTGCCCCAACGCTTGAAGGTATCTGACCGTCAGTGATCGTGTCTCCAAAYCATGGAGAGAACAAGGAAGGAGCTGTCACTGCAAAGCCCCATTCCCTCCCGATACTGTGGAGGAGCACACCAAAATCACACTGTCCCTTGTGTTGTGACAGCCATAAACGTCTTGCAAGGAACAGAGCAGACAGCAAGGACAGGCAAGTTTGGTTTTACTTGTTTTTCTGTCCCATTTAGAAAAGTGGCTGAACCAACTCAGGGACTGAACATAGAGGGATAAAAAGGTACCTAAGTATACAAAATATTCATATCTCTATATGTCCATCTCTGCACTCAAAAACACCTTTTAAACTGCACCTACAGCCCCAGCTGTACCAGGGTAAATCCCACAAGCTGGGCACGCAACCTGCGTGGTCTAGCAACAAGCARGAGAGTCCCCACTTCACAGTAAGCTGAAGAGATGTTCCTGGCCCTCCATTTTCCTTCCTGTCTCCTGCCACATTTTCTTCCTCTGTCCAAAGGCATGTGGTGTAAGACTTTTCAGACAGTAATCCCTTTGGGAAGGCTTGGCTGGGCCCCTGCTCTTGCCCATCACCCAGCCCCTCTGTTTGCAGCTCTGGTAATTAACTTGTAAACGAAGTTCTAGCACATGGACTGAAAACAGGCCATAGATAAAGGGTAATGAAAACACTCCATTACAGAAAGGGCCAAATTAAACAACTCTTAATTGAAAAATGGAAATGAATATGAATTTAAATCAACTAAACAAGCATGTTATTGAAGAGGCAGCAAAGTGGATGAACTCCTCACATACCAATTAAAGACATGGGGGCAGAGATGCACCATACGCCATGAGAAACACTCATAATAATATTCTCACCAAGCCAGTAACTTTGATTAGTTTTATTACTCTCACTTGTACACTTCCTACATTTCTAAAAGCATAGGGGAAGCTAATGACACTTATCTGCTATCACACTGCCGTGGCTTGCCCCAGTGCTCAGGAATTATTGGCAAAGGTAGCCAGCACTAGCTGCTCAGCTCTATTTTATTAACTTCTTGCAGGCTTCTTAAAAAAAAATTAATATATTGAAATGGTTGGCTCACACAGCAGCAACACTTTCAGCTTCTCCATCACCTTGGTAATCTACCTCCAACCACCCTAATCGCTCTGGTCATTTCCCTCCAGCTACATGATCTCCGTGAACGTGCTGCATAGAGATACAGGTGGGAACCTGCTGGCACTGTGCCTCGTGCTGGCCTTTCTCTCTTCTAAGTGTGAGAGTCACCCAAAGTCTTAGCAAGAATAGACAGGTCCTCATTTATTGAGAGTAACAGTGACAAGCATAAGCTTAGAAAAACCAACACCACCACTACTTTCTGCAGCACTAAGAAATCCCTTGACAGCCATTCCAGGCACAGATTCAGGAAAGGTCAGCAACTGCATGGAGCAATCATCCCCATTCCACACTTACACCGTGGGATTAGGACAATTCAATGCTCTGCAGCAAGCAGGAAAAGCTGGCAGGAAGGGGAGAAGCCAGGGCTGCTAAAGCTGCATAAAGCCAATTTTTCCTTCACACTTTCTATCGTGTTTCTTGAGGGGGCTCCGTGGGTTCACTCCTGAGCTCCTGCTCAGCGCAATACAGGTTCCTCAAGCCTTTCCAAACTATGTTCACCTCTAAATAAAGAATATTTTTGCAAAACTGAAGCAAGGTAAGCCTCTTGTTCTGGAAAAATACTCTTGGTACGAATGCTTCCCTCCAAATGACCACCCCTCCTGATTCCTCCATCCCCATTCAACTCCTAAAGGGCTACACAATGACACTGAAATGTGTTAATTTGATAGCGGCCAAACCAATACATCTTCAATTAGAGTTTTAGTTGGCTTTGTCTTGTTTTTAGCCAAAATTGACCTCTTAGCTGCCTGAGAAAGCTCGCTGGATATACAGACAATCCCCACTCCTCACACATGGCACCAGCGTCTCCTGGGGGTTCCTTTTGCTTACGGGAGCAATTTTAATTGTCCCAAAATTATTCATCCACGTAATTACCATACAATCATTTAACAACAAGAACCGACAATTTTTAGCACTCTTATTCTCTGTTTTAATTGATTAGTTCCTGTAAAAGTTGAATCTAGTGTCCCCACAATGGCAGTCAGGATCTTATTTTTTGGAAATACTGAACTGATTAATTGATTTGTTTGATCAGTAGGAGACATACTGTAATGACAAACATACACAGTCATTTCAATAATCCCAAATCAAACTGTTACTGAACTTTGATATTGTAGATACTGGTGTTTAAAGTTTGTAACTGTGACATATTAATAAATTTAATAGGGATAACTTACCTAAAATCTACACATTACACTTAAGAGTATCTGTTATGAGAAACACACTGATTTAAGTCAGGTGTCAGAATACTTGTCAGCTTGAGGCCATTTTGAATACTTCAAGTTGTCTATTAAGGATGTACTTCCCCACAGGAATCTACTTACCTCACCTGGATTTTACAGAATGGGCTGGGTTTATTCTAATAGCGGCACTTCACCTCTTCTGAATATTCTTTCAAATACATTGATTAACGTAGTCTTTTTCAAGTATCTGGCAAAATGGCCACAGTGATATCTGGTCTGACTTGTGCAAAGCGTCTCACCAGGAAAATTAAATTCTTTTCCCACATCATTGCCCGATGGGAGGATGCTCATATTCCTTCCAGGAGCAGCCAGCTCAATATGGGAGCAAGATGCATGCAATGTGAAAGAGTGCTGCCTTGAAAAAAAATACACGTTCATCTTCTCTTTAAATGGAGGATTTGAATATTTTTTCATGAATTCAATGTTCTCTCAAACCAATAACTTTCTTGGCCTCTGATGGCTATTTGTAGTGTTCTGTTGAAGGTTTTACATGCAAGCAGTTCCTTATATAATTCTCTCAATTGCACTCTTTGAATTTCACTTTCATATTGAATTTCATACGTGATTTAGTTTCTCTTTGACTACTACCTCCTGAGAAATAATTCCATGAATGAAAATAAGAGGTAGATATCACTCTTAGGTGTGGATCCAGTGGGAACTCACAGGAAATGCTGTGAAAGTCCACAGCATGTGATGCTCACAACAATCTTAGAAAACACTTTCATTAATGACCTACAACAGGGAGAGAACAATGTTGAAAGATGGGAGGAACTGCAAGCTACAATGAAAATGCAAAAACATAGATCTCCTTGAGCAGTTAGAAACCCATGCAAGGAAAAAAAAATACAATGACATGAAATTACAGATATTATGAAGAAGAGAATAAAGATTTATTGTCAGCTGTCTCTTCCAAGGGGCATTAAATGATGTTAATAGATTCAAAGCAAGATTTACTTCACTCATGCAGCTCTGCTGCGGAACTTCTTGCTGCGGGATATTAAGATATTTACATGTGTTCAAAATCCCAGAAGGCTGTCAAAGTACTCAGTAAGTATCACTAGACAGCTGCCCTGCTCTCATACTCTTCTCTCACATCCACCTCTTGCCAGTGTCAGAGCTGGTAGAGCTGTTATTATGCTTGTTAGCCAAAGTTAATAAAATGCCATATGAAACCCAGAACACTGAAGGGAAAATCCTGAGGATAAAAAAAAAAAGTCTGTCTAAAAAAAGCTTGAAGTGACTGAATTAAATAAACAGAAAGAAATAAATATGGAAGCAAGTAGACCAGTTATAATCCGAGGCTGTTTCAGCAAGGACTCAGAAGTCCAGCTGAACTAACTGGTGTGAACACACCCAGTGTGCAGCTGTAGGCACGTGGTCCGTTACCTCCAGGAAGACTGACAGGCAGGATGGGCTTCGCAAAAGAACAACCACATGTTTAAGAGACTAGCATGTGATTTATTAAGGATGATTTAAGAAAAGATCTTCACAACTTGCTTAAGTAATGACGAAAATCAAAAGTGACAGCCAGGAGAAGAAATAGCCTAGACTTATTTAAAGAGTGTAAACTTCATAACAAGGGGGAGAAAATTAGGCTCATACAAAAGGGGCTAAAGTTGAAAAGGAACATGAGGTGAAATATCAAGAAGCATGACCAAGGTTGGGAATCATGGCTGACACACAAAGAAGTATGGACAAGGGAACTTCAAATAATATGTGGTAAGGCACAGTCGGGTGTTGACCCATTGGAAAGATCAGTGGTGCTCAGGACTCCTATGTGACCCTGATGCTCACCCTGGCAGGGTGCTCATGCTCTCACACAACAGATGCCACAGAAATTCTGCTGTTTCTCATGATTTCCCCTTTCATGATGAGCAAAAGTGTTACTCACAAGCACTTTCTCCTGGAATATATGTGCCATTAGCAACACCTGATGTTCAGAACAGCCACACCACAGGGTGCTTCTGCTATCCAGGTTTAACTTGATGTCTAGGGCAGAGGGGTCACAGTAAGGAGCACTCCTAGGTTTAAAAGCTGCAGTACAGGAAGAGTAGGCAGTTGTTCATTAGCCAGCTGCAGAATGACATGCTGGCAGCAAGTCAATGACAGCTAAGATACGTTAGCCACTGTTTCACTTCCAAATCAGATAAAAACCTGAGTCTCAGCACTACAAGGATGCTCCAGATGCTGAAGCAGTACATGCAGTGTCCAGCTCTGCACTGTCTGCCATAACATCTTCCTCCTCCTCACCCATAGTGAAGGTCCTCAGCTCTGGCCAGAGAAATGGTGCCTCTGCAGTTCAACATACACTGTGCCACTAGATGAACCTCCTCCTTGAAAAGCCCCTTTATGGGAAATCAAAGGATCTTCTTTCCAGCCCAGCATCAGATGGTCGGTGCAGGCAACACTAAACTCCTGACAGGTGTCTCCCCTCTTGACTTGATTGTCCTAAAGGGTCACAAGTGGAGAAGTGACCCTCCACCCAGCTCACTCTCTCTAAAGGCAAAGCACCAGGGCCTGTTGCTCAGAGCAAAATCCTAATGCGTCAGGCAGGATTTCGGATGTTGGGCCATTATTTCTGAAGACTGGTGGAAATCCTGTCAGCATGCAGGTTATCTACAAGCTGTCAGGTCAGCAGGAGTCCTGCCAGCACAACAGGATAAGAAGCACAACTTGCTTTTATAAAAATGTCACTCTTGATTGAGCACAAGACTGAGGGCAGTAAAAGGGGCTCAGGACTGAGGAAAAAGAGCTGCACTTTTATTTGGGAGGATCTCCCTGTCCCTGCACAGGGTCATGCCTCAGCAGCTTCCAGCATCAGCGTTATCTTGCTAAGTGCCCTCTGAGCTACCTTCCAAACCCACAAGGGAGCAGCATCCTGGGCCGTCTCTTTGGCGAAGAAAGAGCACAGGCTGAAGGAACGGATCAGTGGGTGCTGGGTGTGCGTTAGGGAGAGAGCAGAAGGAGGAACCAGGGAAACCAGGACCCTCCCAACACCACGCAGAACTCRGGCCCGTGCCTCTTATAGAAGCTGCTATGCATCAGCCACAGAGGCAGCCACTGCCACTGTGCGGGGGGGCAGGCCAGTTCAACCCCCAGCCAAGAAACATCAGCTGCACCAGCAAAAATGGGTTCAAGGCTTGGCCATTACAGCCTTGTGCCCTCTGCAGCAACCTGGCAGGATCGGGGCGTGGGGCGGAGGGAGGCAGCAGAAGCTGCTGGAGTCCACCCTTGTGAACGTCATGTTTGGTCTGTCCAGCACATTGTGCCTCCCACACTGCACATGGCAGCTGTAAGTCTTCTCCAGCTTTTTGGGCTGTAATGGTTGCTTGCATACTGGCTGCCATGCAYGCCAAAGGCTGGTGCTGGCACAGCCCTGTGGCTCAGGCTGCTCCTTGCCGCCAGAGGATTCACCACACAGCAGCRATACTCCACACAGCCTTGTTCTACCTCCTCACAGTGGCACAACAGGACTGGCATGCAATTAAACCCTAAACATTAAAAATCATTAACAAAAAATTATTCCCCTTCAGGGAAACTTCACTTGAGGAGGCAAATGCAGTGAAAATGCAGAGACAGTGCAAACACCTCACTGGGTCTCACCCATCATTCCCACACTGTGGTCCTAGCTGCCTGCGACATCCCTGCACATCCTCCTGCGCCCAAAGGAGCAGAGATGAGCTCTTTCCCTCCCACACTGCCCACCCAGACCCGGTCTCCAGGAGGCTCTCTTCTTGCCTATACCACCAAGACCTCRAAACACTGCAGTCTTTCCTTGCATACCAGTTCCCCTTCAATGATTTAAGATTCCCTCTGTTATACACACCCCGAATCACCGGTACAACACGGCACGTACAGCACATGTTGACATACAAACACCAAATACCAATCTGCCAAGAACAGCTGATSTGGCTACCTACTCATCGAGAGCAGGGGAGTGGACAGCCTGCGGAGGTTTGTTCAGAGCAATGTCAGCCTTCCCATGCCGCTATCTTTTCTTCAGGGAGAGATGAACATGGCTGAGAGGGGCAGGATAAGGGGGTCCGAGAGATATGATTACCTGTATCCTGTCTTCTGGCAACTCTGTTTTCATGGCCAACATCTCTCTAGCATATACGTCAGGATAGTGGGCCTCATTGAAGGCCTTTTCCAGCTCCTCCAGTTGGTAGGATGTGAAGATTGTCCTGAGGGGAGTAAAACTCTTTGATCAAAAAACATAAGAAGAAGAAGCAAAGATGAAGAGTCAGAGAAATGGACACAGAAGCTACAGAAACCTGGGTAACCTGATAACGCATAGCTTTCCCCCCCCATCTCCTGTGTTTCTGTGCACAAAAGGTCAAGTGCCAGGGTGAAAGGAGAACCAGAAAATGCCAGAAGACAGTGCTTTAAACAGTTACAAATCACCTTCCCTTTAGGGACTTTCTTCTGGAGACGGTCCCTCCCCAGCAGCGAGCACCCGCCACCAGCAGCGCTGGCAGCTGCTCTTACATCTCAGACCCTGCTGCCTCTTGTGAGGATCCTGGGCATGTCGCTATCCCTCACCCCACCTCAGACAGGAGAGCGCACCCACCCCTGGCCTGGCTTAAAACCACCCCCCTCCTCCTCTTGAGGTGAGCAGAAACCTCCAGAGGTTTCTTAACCCTTCAATAGTCACACTGAGATAAAGCAGAATCCCCTCAGGACCCCATCTGGAGAGGTGCTGAGCCCTCCCCCAGCTGCTGGTCCTTAGCCTCTTCAATCTCCACAAGCAAATAATCCTCCCCTGGAGCCCCAGCCCTCAGCTGAATCCTTCAAAGGTTTTATCCACTCTGCTCCCCACTGCTTTTCACCAGTCCTTCCCTACAAAAGCCAGTGCCAGCTCCCTTCCTCTGCCTTTACCCTGGTTGGTTCCACTCCGATATCCCATTATCTGCTCCCTGCCAGTCTGCATTACCCCATTACCCTCTGGAAATCCTCCTGGATCGCCCTGGGCGGGCAGCAGCCCAACCCGCCTCTGTGCAGCCAGTTCTCAGCTCGGGACAACCAGATTGAAAAATCAGCAGCTGGAAAGCCGAGACGGATGAAAGCCCTTCTCCAGAGGATGGATGAGAGGTCTCGGACCACTTCCACTCCCCTAAGGGTTTAAACTCCCACCCTCCAACCCCCCCAGTACACAAAACACAATTTTCGATAAAAACTAACAACACTCCAACAGCAAAACAAAAACCAACAACAACAAATTGCAGCCTTTGTTCAAAGTAAATGTATAAATATATTATCAAACTAAGAAACATGTAGCTCCCAGAAGGGGGAAGGAAAGAGGGAAAAAAAGTCTTCTTCTAAAATATATCCGAATTGCAGAAAAGCCCTACAATTCCAGAGAGCATAAACAGAAAATCTCAGAAATATCCTCTGCTATTCAGAATCAAAAGGATTCCACCAGATCAATAACATTACTAACAAAAGCAGCATGCAAATGCAAGGCACCTGCCTGCAATCAGATCCTTCTTTAAATTCACTCCTAAATCCATTCTCTTTTCAAACAGTTTTCCTTCATCTCCGACAAATCTGTGAACTCTAGGGACAGCAGAGGCACATGAACTCGTGTATTTTCTCTCTCTGGGACCACAGGAAAAATTATTCAAATTTTTATCCAGTTTAGATTTCAAGCATTCTGCTCCACCCTCCTCTGACCAGAGCGCCGAAGCCCAGCAAGGCTCACCAGCGGAAGGGTTTTGCCTGACATTCAGCTGAAGTTTTCCCCTTTTAGCTCTCGACCCTGGGTAGCCCCTGTCTCTTTTGCAATACACAATCCACTCTCCCTTTTGGTGTTTCTATCYTGCAGATATCTGCAGAGTACTGGCCTGTCATCTCCCAGCCTGTTCCTGGTACAACTAGAGGTCTTAACCATTTAGTACAGAATATACAACTACAGCTAAATGTTGCAGATTTGTTTCTGTCTAGAACTGAAAATAAAACAAATCTGAATTTCGTTTCTTCTCTCCCACCCAGACTGTGACCTGTACACCAGCCCCTACTGTGTTTTCACCCAGCCCTGTCCGGTCCACAAAGAAAACAAACCCGTATTTACTCCAGAGCACCYGAACTGGGAGCATTTGCCTGGGGAGGGACCCCAGGTTTGGGATGAGCCCTCCAGACCAAGCCTCCTGTTGCACGAATAGCAGGACGTCTCCTGGGATAGTCCGTCTCCTTCCACCCCGCAGCCTGCTAAGCTTTCACTGGGGCATCTTTTAATCYACCCTTCCTGCATCGTGTCAGGATTGATTTAATTATTCCTAAATCACCCTCGGTGGATGGTGTCTGGCCTTCCTTTGTCCTGACTCTCCGGTCACAGCAATGCCAGAACCCAGCACGGGATTTTTCGTTTCTGTTTATAAGGTGTAGACAATCCAACTCCATTTTACCTGTGGGAGAAGTCAGGCAAAGTCTATCACCCTGACCGTTCCCGAGGGGAAACCAAATCCCCTCTGGATCTCCCAAAGTGGATCTTCATTTCCTTACGCAATTCTCCAGCCTTCATCAGCTTCTCTGCAGGCTGTGTCTGATTCCCAACTATTTAATCTATTGGCAAAACATTTATTTATAAGTAATAAATTGTTTAAATAATTGATAGAAATTGTCCCTTGCTGATAGCCAATATTAAGATTGCTATATGCAGAGCAGGGAACGGTTTTGATTATTTAACTACTTCAGTTTCAGAGAGGTTGATGATTTTTTTTCCCCTGAACACCGGTGATCCGCATCCCGCCCAGATGGTCGGGGGCTGCTCGGGTTCGTGGCTCTGGATACCTGGATCCGCAGCCAGAAAAATTAAATAAAATGACACCTGTAGCTGATCCCCCCGCTCCCTATAGGCACGTCCCCAAATCCGATTTATTTTGGACAGAGAGAAAGAAAAAAGGGAAGGGCCCGGGGGAGAAGCCACAGGGGCGCCGGGGCTCTCCGGCGGCCGGTGCCGGGAGGGGTATTTCGCTCCGGGGCGGCGGGGCTCGGCGCTGCCGATGCCCGGTGCCCTGGGGAGGGGACGGCGGGAGCCGGCRGGGTGGCGGCCGCTCGCTTACCTGTGCCGCCTCTTCTTTCGTTTCTTGCTCTGGTTTAGGGACGATTTGGACATTTTCCGGTCGCTGGAGGAGACATCCTCGGAATCTGCGGAGAGACAGGCAGCGGCCGTGGGCTGGGGCTCCCTCCCCTCCGGGGACCCCCGGGCAGGGCCGGGCCCGGCGGCTCCGCTCCCTCCGGCAGCTCCGGCCGAAGGTTTCGTTGCGATCGCGCCGCGGCCGGGGCCCGCCGCCGGCCGCTCCCTCCAGCCCGGCGCGGCACCAGCGCTGCTCCCGGTCCCGGTCCGGGCCCCGGTCCGGGCGGCTCGGGGCGATCCACCCCCGCCAAGGAAGGCTCCGGGCCGGGACCAGGCTCTCGCTCTCCCCTCTCTCCCCTGGAGTCGTTTGCTGGGGCTGCTGCTGTCGCGCTGCTAAAATGCAGAGCCCGGCAAGCTCAACAAAACCGTAGAAAAATGGGGAGCTGCAGCCCCCTCCCCGCGGCCGGGCACTCGCGGCCGCCTGCCCCAGCCCGGGGATCCCGGGCTTCCCCGCAGAAACACCGGAGCGGGGAGGAAAAAATTGAGGTTTACGGAGCTACCAGGAAAAAAAAATCCCGGTAAGAGCTGGTGCCTGCCCGCGGCCCCCCGCTCCCCAAGGGTGCCCCGGCCGGGGGCCGTTAGGGGCAGGGCGGCGCCGCCGTTGCCCCGCAGGAGCAGCCGAGGGACGGAACCGGGACCCGCATTTCGATGCGCCCCGCTGTGCCCCGCGGCGGCCGGGGCTGGCCGCGCGCTCTGGCCGCGCTCCGGCCCCGTTCCTGCCCGCGGCGCCTCGCCACCCGCCCGGCCCCGGCGCTGCGCTGCC
>JASVER010000013.1:2288632-2363352 GCA_030449065.1 Oceanodroma leucorhoa
GCTCCGGCCGCTCCCGGGAGGAGGCTGGGGGGGAGCCCCGGGGGCGGGACCGGCCGCTGCTGCCTGCCGTCCCGGGGGCACCCGAGGCGGCCTGGGAGCTGGGCCTGCGGGCAGGGTTGCGGACGGCTGCTGCCGTCTAGGAAAGGGATGCCGAGCGGCCCCTAATTCCCCGGCAACGAGTTGGGGCCGCCGGGGCCGCGGGGGGGCCGCTCCGCCGGGGCTTCGCGCATCCCCGGGCCGGGCGCCCCCGGYCGTGCCATCGCACCACGGCCGCAGCCCCGAACGGGGGGAGATGCGGTCCCGCCCGCCCCGCCCTTCTCCTCCTCGGGCCCGAAACGAAATCGCCTTCCCACCGCCGGGCACGGGGCCTCCCGCCGTGGCCCCGGGTGCCGGCGGCTGCCGGGGGCGGGCGGCGGCGCTGGCGGGGCGCAGCGGGGTCCCCGGGGGCCGGGGACGTGCCTACCTGAGCTGGCCGTCTGGCTGCTGTCCAGCTGCCCGGGGGCCCGGGCCAGGGGCTGCAGGTGGACGCTCTGGGGGTCGGAGAGCACCTCCAGGAAGGTGGGCTGGGTGTAGAAGCCGGGGATGCCGCCGGTCCCCAGCAGCCCCATGCCCACGCCGCCCACCCCGGCGGGGCTGAGCACGGAGCGGGCCGCCAGCAGGTGCCCGGCGGGCAGTGAGTCCAGGGCGGCCCGAGGGTGCGACGGCGGCTCCTTGTTCAAGCCCAGGATCTCCTGGATGCCGAAACCGGTGCAGCGGGGAGGGGTGGGCCCGGAGCTGGGCTTGGCCCCCGCCGCGGGGGGCGGCGGAGGCGGTGGCGGCGCGGCGGCGGCGGCCGCGCCGTCGGGCTTGGGCTTACCGGGCAAGCTGGGGGCCAGCGCCGCGCCCGCTTTGCCCGTCATGCTGCGGCCGGCGGTCCCTGGTGCCCGCTCCGGGAATGCCTGGGAGCCCCCGGCTCAGGCCCCTTTTATCCGCCCAGCCGGGAGCCCGAGCGGGGTCAGAGCCGCGCAGCCAATCACAGGGGCCAGCCGCGATTAGGGATGCCAAAAAGCCGGCACCGGCGGCGGCGGGGCCGCTCCTCGGCGGGCTGGGGCCGGTGCCCGCCGGCGGGCTGGGGCTGCCGCCCGCCCCCGCGCCGAGAAGGGCCGCCCCGGCGGGGCAGGCCCTGGCCCCGCTTCGCCTCCAACCGCGCTGGGGGAGGTGGGGTGAGGGAGGGATGGAGGCATCCGTGCTTTCATAAACACGGCTCCAGCCTGGCCGCCCACGGCACGGGGCACCGGCCCTGAGGAGAGATGCGCAAAATTGCCGTGTAGGAAAACGCCGGCTTCTTGGCTTTCTTGCTCATCCCGTATTCTGAGATAAATACGGGTCAGCAGGGAAATAAGGGTGCATGGAGAAAACCTAAGGATTAAGCTGCGTTCCTTGAAAGCGTAGAGCTGGAAGAATTTTGGAGAAACACTCGGCTTCACGCCATCGGAGGTGATGAAACAGCTGCTTGGACTCTCTAGACACCCCCGCCCATGAGCACAGTTTCTGAGCCACACGGTTCTACAGGAACTGAAAGCGCCTTTCATTACCCATGGATAAGATACCACACACCTCGTCCCTGCCAGTCCTACCCCAACCGAAGACATTAAATTAAGAGAAAGCCTAAGACATCCTCTGTTTCACTCTAGCTGAGGCAACAGCTCCACCACAGCATGTACCTTGATAGTTGTAAATAGTCCACAGCGACTTTAGGTCTTTAGGTTCGTGGTGGCCAGTTAATCAGTGGGACACCAAGCTGGGGCTGGGACTGCAGCTCCAGATCAGCACAAAAAGCCCATCTTCTGCCTCAGCTCCAAGGGGAAGCATTTCCCTGTTCCTCCTCTTCTCAGCTTTGCAAGCCTCTGGGGTGGTCCGTCAGGCCCAACGGCTCCTGCCTTCCTCTGCAGGGGAGGCTCTCCTGGTCTCTGGAGGAGGCTCTGCAGTGCCCAGTGTGTGATGGCACAGTGAGGGCTGGGAACTGCCTCTGAAATCAGGGGGATCTGTCCAGGATGGCCACAGGTTTTTTGGACTGCCCGCAGGCCGTGTCCTGCATATTCTGGGAAACCTGATTTAGAGTCTTGGCCTGCCAAAGGATTGGGGCTGCTGCAGCTGCTGGGTATCACGCCTTTCGTGAGCAAATCGAGGGCACCCCCACCCCAATGGCAGTATTGCTGAGGCCATCTCCTGTCAGAGCTGCGAGGGAGCTATGTACCAACTTGGTGTTTCAGATATTCCCAGCCATGATTGTAAAGTAACTCGTGCCTCCACAGTGATGGAAAYGGTTCATAAGAGGTGAAGGAAGACTGCTAGGGCGCCGTAGGGGCTGGCTGCTCCATAAGGGACAGGGAGCTGGGAGCCAAGGATGATAACACAGCCATTGGGCAGGACGCCCCCAGCCAGGGCCCCGTTCCACCGTACCTGAGCAAGGCAAGCAGAGCAGTTTGTGGGCAGTAGCCAGGGTCAGCCACCAGTCCAGATGACCAGACAAGTCGATGGGGACGAGGCAGATCCCAGTTCAAGCTGGGAAGTCGAGTCCCTGGGTGGGGCTCCAGATGAGTGGGCTGCACRGCCAGGTACGGGCACGACTGCAGTGTAGCTCAGGCAGGAGCCAGGAATGAGCCTCAGCTTAAAAGCAGCTGCCAAGCAAAGGAGGGGGGAACCCCTGCTGAGGCTCCCTCCAGGTCTTTCCTAACAACATCCTGTATTATTGTGTCCTGGTTTCAGCTGGGATAGAGTTAATTTTCTTTCTAGTAGCTGGTATAATGCTGTGTTTTGGATTTAGTATGAGAATAATGTTGACCTTGAGCAGTCAGCTCACTCCTAGAAAGTGGGGAGGCTGTGCTACAGGGCCCTGACAAGGTCACCACAAGCCATCCTACCACCTCAAACCTTGGTTGTGTCTTGTCTGTGTTAGCTAATGCGTGGTTTGCCCTCTGTCCCACCCCGCTGGGGCTCCCCTGGTATGGTACGCAATTTCCTTCCTCAGCATTCAGCCTGGAGTTACACAAACCCTGTCTCAGCATGACTGGGTCTGTTATAGTAAAAATTCAAGCTATCACGTTGCCAATAAATTATTCAGAACTTTATTCTGATTATTCCTTTAATTCTCAAGTTCTCCAGGAACTGATTCCAATTTCTCCAGAAACAGCTCCTCCCCACACATCTCTGATTGACCTCTGCATTATCTGGGTTACATGGCCCCAAGCTGCAGTCTGCTGCAGAACCAAGACCACCAGGTCTGAAGCCCTCTGAAATGTTGCAACTACCGCTGTTTGGTACCAGCACTGGTGTGAGGAGGTGCACGCTGTGGCTCTGCCTAAAGAACTGCCCAGGGCTCACACAGGGTATAGAGATGCACAGGGGCTGCTTCTCAACTTGAGCCCATGTTCTCATCGCACCACCCTTCCTCCCCTTTTTCCACCAAACCTGGCTCTGCACCCCTACCCAAGGGCAGGTACAGGGGTGTGGGTTATTTGAGTATGACAACATTTTCTAGCTCAAGCAGTACTGCCACAGAGCCCAACTTGACAAGCCCATCAGAGCTTATTAGCCTGAGATCCACTCAACAGCATGTGTCACCTCTATCATTTTGTGTCTCCTTGACTGGTGATTTGAAGCAAGCACTGTAGTTCATATGGAGTTAATGCTCTGAGCACAGCCAGGCTGTAGAGGTATAGACATAGGGTCTTGCTGATACATACTGGAACTTCCTGGTGTTTTCATTGCTTTGCTCCAAACACTTTATCACCTGCCCACTGGGGCATCTTGCTGGCTTTGCAGTGGAATGTCACCCAGTAATACCCTGCATATCCTCWCCTCTGTTTCTCCTGGGGGTGCTGGAGGGCCCTCCGTTCTCCTGACCATGCCTCCAAAGCTGTGAGGACAGCTCTGTCCCCCTCTGCCAAGTTCTTTGTGAGTCGCTGGTCGCTGAGCTGCAAAACTCAGAGCTTGGCTATCTGCTTTGCAGTATGCCTTCTCTCGTTCCTCTTTGCCTCTCTGCAAGCTTTTGTGATTAGGAAACTGAACTTATATTTCAATACTTACTTATACTTCAATACATCTGTGACTAATCTCTGGTAACATTTTCAACCTGTCGACCAGAAGAAATTCTGGCTTTATTTGAGCTTTCCTCAGCTAAATGGCTCAGATGCTCTCCTGGGGAGAGGAACCTCAGATCCTCTCATTTTTTCCTGATTCAGCTCATCCTTTGCCTTCTTCTATTGTTCTGCTTCATTATCCTTGATGCTGAACTTTTCCACTTCTCCCATACCTGTTTACAAATCTGTCCTTCATCCAGGGCACACATATTGGACTGACTTGGTTCTTCGTCCAGTCTTGACTTTCTCCCAGCCTCCTTCTGTGTCCATGGACATTCTGAATCCTAGTAGAAACAATGTTTGTCTTCACCCACTTGGTCTGCAAAGAAATGTCACTTCTCCTCCATTTCTATCACATAAATGTGTTGTGTGTCATTTCTTTCAGCACCTGGTTCAAAGCTGCCTTGCCCTTTGTCTAGACTAACTTCAGTGGATTCACACTGATAGGTCACAGACCTATCACAGACCTATCATAGGTCACAGTGCTCTTCTGTCTCCTCCACAATGGCTTTTGGGTCCTTCCAGCACAGCCTCGCTTGTCTTGGTCTCCTCTGCATGGTCTCCCAGTGGAAATGGCCACGCAGCTCCTGCCTATGTCCATGCAGCTCTTGCCTATCTCCTTTCAAATCCTATATGGGGGAAAATATTTTGAGTAAAAGTCTCTCCCAGTACGTTTTTATTTTAGCTGTGTTCTTTAACTTTGGGGAGCACTGGTGGTTTACTGAAGTCTCAGGCACTGGGCATTTTCACATTATCCTTTCACATATGTTGCACTCTAGATGGATATAGGACATGGTAATGCTAGTATGACAAGAACAAACACTTGCTGTATTAATAAAAACTGCTGAGACACGAAGAGTGACTAGAGCTACCTACCCAGAGATGTTGTAGATTCTCTGTGTCACATAAAGTCTTCAAATCACTGCTGAAAGTCTTTTAAAGAGATGATCTATAACTCGTCCAGAAGCTTTTGGCCTGATGCAGAAATTATTTGGTGAAGTTTTGTAGCCTATTCTATGTTGATGTTCAGGCTAGAAGGTTGTAATGCTCCCTTCAGGCCCTAAAATCTTGGACTCCTTGGAGCTCATGTGGTCTGTTAGATATGTTCTACCCAAAAAAATAGCCTTCACATATAAGAAGCTTCTGATGTCTATTCCAGTGTCCCACTGAACCCATCTTTTTCTTTACATGTCAGTATATTGATTTCAAAATAATGACTGGAGATACAAAGTACATGATGACAAGGAGATTATGGCACCTGTCATGCCCATCGCTAAAAGCTCTCAGCTGGCAGCGGCTGGCTGAGTTGCTGCAGCCCTGAGCTAACCTCTCTGTTTCTGCCTGCTGTAGTTTTGAGCTGCACCTCTTAACCTCTGGATAAAATCCTTGTCCTACTAAAGTCAGAGGGACCTTGGTCACTGACACTTAACAGAGCTAGGATTTCACTTTAAGTAGCACTTCTTCTGGCATTTTGCTTTTTTTCCATTATACCTCATCTTCTCTCCTGACAGACGCATCCATATTTCTCCCATTATTTCTCTCCTGTGGTTGAGCACCTCCATTCATGCCACATGGAGGACCCAGCTGCTAGGACTCAACCACACCAGAGGCCGTTCCTCTGTCCTGCAGTTTTTCTGTGGCGAGGACAGAGTAACTCATGACACGTTTCCTCCGGCATCTTTCAGCTTGAGGCATTGGGCAGCTCTGCCCTACCCAGGACAAGGGGCTAGACAATATGTTTTCTGYGTGAGGCTGCTGAGGGTTAAGGGCTGGACACCAAGGCTTTCTGTTAGCTGAAGATATCAGCTACTCCCAGTTACCTGTAAATCAGAGGGAAAAATTTTAACCATTTGGGCCAATCTAGAGTGGGTACTGCATGTCAGTGCCCCATCACATCTGATCCCACCTCCTCTCTCTGACAGTGGGCAGTGCTGGATGGGGCCACACCAGAGGTTCCTTGCCACTCTTTCCCATCCCCTAAAATAGAAGAGAATAATATGCAGTGAACAAATGTTTCTATCTCCTTTTGAAAGAAGCTTACTAAAAGTGATTTTTATACCAAGCTAGACCATAGTGTAGACATGCTTTTAACTGTTCTGGAGCAACCGAGCTTATTTTCGTCAACCAGTTTCAAGTGGCATAAAATGTGGCATAGGAAAGTAATGACACTTGACCTGGACATCCTACACGAAGCTGCCACGAGTGTATATAAAGATTCGCTTGATCCACTGTGGCGGTTGGCCACCTCATTATGCATTTAATTCTAATACTAATTTTTTGGTGAGGATGTCCCGCTCAGTTCTAAATAATGTTTTGGCATATAAGTATCACAAGTTAAGTATACCCTGTGCCAAAGTATTTTCTCTGATGCATTGTCCTTTAACTGTATTAAGTGTTCCCTTTTCTTGGTTTGTGAGAAAGAGGAAATTTGGGAATCAACTTTATGTCCTTTCCATCATCAGGTGACAAAATAATCTGCCTTGTTTAAAGAAAAGCATGTGTGTGAGTTTGGGGGGAAATCTAGGGAGATCTAGTTTTGTTCCAGGGCATAGTGCCTCTAAGGAAAATAAATATATAGGAAAATATTACTAGACCCAGCTTCAGCCCATAGGTGAGTGTCCATACTGGGGACAGTATTAAAGATACAGGCAAGTCTCTAAAGCAACTTTCTAGCCAGTCCATGGCCTGGGTTGCACCCTGCTCTACCCGTTCTGGGTACTGGTCTTCAGGACAGATCTGGACTAATTGGTGAGGRACCAGAGAAAAATAATGAGATGTCCAGAAAGCATAGATTTCTTTGGTCTAGAGAGAAGATGACTGAAGTGAGATACCATCAAGTCTTCAAATACATTTAAAAAAATGTAGCAGTGGTGAGSTTCCAAAATTGTCCACTATATCTACTGAGGATAGTAGATACAGTGGACAATTATGGGAGATGGCTTAGTCTGTAGCAAGACAGTAGGAGAAACTCTCTAACAGTAAGGAGAGTGTTAGGACAGGGTGCCTATCCTCTATAGAACAGGCATTAGGATAGGATGCTGATCTTGGTGAAACTTAATTGGGTAGGTTTAAGGACAGGTTACACAAATGTCTCAAAMGATTCGTTTGTGTGTAGTGGATCCCACTTACTGGGGCTGGGGGAAGGACTAGAGGGCCTGCCGAGGTCCTTATGAGCTGTAATTGCTATGTTTCTATGAATAAGAAGTCAAGATGCCAAGAACATTGCTTATTCCACTGCCATTCAGAAGACAGAAACCTTCTACCAAGGGTGAAGTCTAACGATCAAATTTGGGAAGACAAGTGGCTTTTTTTCCCAGAGGAAGCAATCTTGTTTTCCAGGCCCTAAGCATTAACTAAAGAAAAAATTACCTTGTCTATAAAATTGCATCAATAATCTTAAAATTACAAAGTGAATATAAAATGATGCCGGGGAATCTAAGCAGCCTGAAGCTCCGGCGCTGTGGAGAACTGCTCCTATTCATGTCACATATTGCTAGTGGGGACAGTTCAAATTTCACTGTCTCACTTTGGGAACAAGTTTGCATTTCATATTGGAAGGAGAAGTCTGAGCAGGTAAAGGCTTGTTCTTATGGATTTACCATACGTCTTTCATGAAGTCGGTTGTGAGGGAACTCAGCATCTTCCCAGCTTTGGCGAATGTGCTTGGCTATAACCCATTGCAAACGGCACCTTGCCTGGGAGTGTGCCGTGGGCTGGATTTAACTTGTGGCTGTAGCATTGGGAAGAAGTATCCTGGTGGGATTTTTCCTCCAGTGCAGCCACAAAGAGGTTGAGGTTTCCAAAGCTGGGACACACAGACAATCTCAAAATGATCTAACAAAGTGGTGGGACCAGCTGCAACATTCATCACCGCACCCAATGCCTAAGGGAGCGTGTGTGAGGAGGCAGGGTGCTGCGGCAGCCCCCTCCACAGCACCCACCAGCAGCTGCGGTGCTGCCCTTGCCCACACCCATGCCCGTGCCATGGGGTCCTGCCCCCTCCTGCGGGGCCAGAGCACAGGTCGTGCCTGGAAGCTGCTTTCCCATGTGCAGGGCGTGAAGCCGTGGGCAGGGGCACTGTGGCCAGGGGCACTGTGGCCAGGACATTGGGTCTGTCCAGGCAGGGGGCTTGGGTGCCCCAGCAGTGGGGACAGGTTTCCTCTCGGCCTTGCCCCACTCCTTTTGAGCTGCTCAGGTAGCAGGAAAGGAGAGGTAACTCACAGCTCCCAGACCTCTGCTCTGGGTTTCTGTGCTCAACATAACCACCCTGGGGGCAGCTCCTTCTCCCAGTGTGCAGCAAGCTGGGTTTCCAGTTCCCAGAGGTGATTTTGCCCAGGGAGGCCAGCTGGGTGAGCTCCTTGGGGACCCTCCTCCTCAGTAGGGTGCTCCCATAGATGGACATCGCCCAGGTCCCAAGCTGGGCACCCTGCCATGCCCAGCATGAGCTGAGGGTGACACTGGGAGCGGCCACGACGTGTTACAAGTCCTGGAGCACGGGGGAATCCAGCATCCCAGCTGAAGATTGTGGGTGGAATAGAGACCTCCCAGGCACATGGCATCAGCTGGGGCAGGGATGGTGGGGCCAGAGGCAATTATTCAGAAGACATGGGCTGGTATAACCTCAGATGCGCATGGGTTTGGGGATGCAGTACAGCGCCATGGTAGGACRTGGGTAAAAACCACTCGGGGAGGTGGGGTCAGGAGCAAAATTTCTTCCCCACAGCTACTCAGCACAGCATCCTGCCTTCCCCTGGGTCCAGAGAGGCCGCGTAAGCCCCTGCGTACCAAGAAGGACCAAGACCGTCCAGTGGCCTCCTTACTCAGAACCCTTTTAGGAGAGATTTTAATTCGTGTAAATGAGTGGTTTTAATTTGTTGTACTGGCCTTTATCTCTATTACCATCTCATTTGCTTTTAAACCTAGTTTTGCCATCCTGACTGAATTCCATTTGATGCATTAGGAGTAATTCTCTTCCCAAAGGGTTAGACATTTTCTCTCCACATAAAAGTCGCTTATTTTGGATAAAGAGACGATTAGATTTATCTTTAATATTTTAATGGCAGCCAGGATTATTGGGTGGGCAGCCCCGGTTTTGGTTGTTGTTGGGGGATTAGACTCTAATAAACTCTTCAGATTGGGATTTTTTTTCTGTTTTGCACAAAGTACTTGTATTTATTTAAAAAAATTTGCTTCTTTTTGAGTCATAAATTCCATTTGCTGTTTCCTATTAGTATTAAATCAAGTTGATTAAATTCGTAGTGACTATTTGCACATATATCTTTTTAATTTTAACATCCACAACATAAAATCTTTAATGGTGCAATTTGAAATACCTGCAACATACATTGCTGTTGCTGTTTAAACAGATGGAAATGAGGATCCAGAGGAAGGGGGGAGGGAGCGAAGAAGGGATGGAGAGATGGACAGACAGACGGATGTTGAAAAGGGGGTGAACTGGCTACCCCCATCACATGTAATGTTAAAGATTTGGCGTTTTATACGGAGACAGAGCTGTCTTCCTCCCCTCAAAATCACCAGCATCTCTGGTGAGCAAAAGGAGCTTGCAGCCTTCCCAGGGCCGCAAGCCCAGCTCGCCTCAYAGCCCTCCCAGTGCCAGGAGCCAGGCAGCCCCTGGAAGGTGGCATTTGCTCAGAGCAGATGCTTGCGGGGCTGGGCGGGTGCAAACCCAAAGAGCAGGCACCCCTCGCCCCTCGGGGCTCCACAACCTGCCTTGACTGTCATGGATCCTAGTTTAGGCTAATCGGAAACTTGGTAATAGAATAAAATGTCAGCAAAGTAGAAATCAATAAGTGTTAATGCTCCAGGACTTTCACTGCTGGGCTCCCCTCTCGGACTCCCCCCTCCTGCACCATCCTGTCCCTTTGATTTCAGTCCCTTCTCTAATCCCCACCTCATCAGCTCCGGGAAGGGCTGATCTGCAGCAGAAAATCCCTCATTCGGGGCAAAATCAGCTTAATTTGCAGCAATTTGTAGCAGGTCTTTGCTGGGATTTGAGTCTCAAAATTATCCTGCGGGTGGGGGCTGCAGCCTCTTGCAATATGGGCAGAGATTTCCCCACTCYTCTGCTTGCAGAGATTTGTCTGGGGAGTAATTACAGCCGGGGGCGCAGCCCGGCCCCCGGCCCCCAGCCCCCGGCCCCCGGCCCGGCGCTGCGCCCCTCCGCCCGCGGGGCCTGGCACCGGGCGAGCGGCCGAAYGCGCAGCCGCCCGGATTAGCAGCATTAGCAGCCAGCGCCGAGCAACAATTAATCATTTGCTGGTAAATACAAGCGGGAGCCTCCCCCGGCTGGCGGGGAGGGGAGAAGGGGAGAAGGGGGTGGCTGCTGCCCCGGCGTGCAATAGAGCAGTGAGGAAAGGGAAGGGCTGGGGATGGAGGGAGGGAGGGATGGATGGATGGATGGATGGATGGATGGATGGATGGATGGATGGAGGTACCCGGGGACCTTGTGGCCTCGGGACGGGAGATCAGAGCAGGCAACTTTCCTTCCGCTAATGCCGCTAATTACCAGCGGCAGCTCCGGCCTCGGCCTCGGAGGCATCCCAGGCACAGGGACCCCCGGTTCCCCCGGGGCAGGGTGCGCCGGCAGGACCCCCCCGCAGAGCCGGGCGCCTGCAGCTTCGCCCGCCCCCTGGGCGAGCGCCTTCCCGCGGGGGCAGCCCCGGGCGAGCCCCGGTGGAGCCGGACCAGCTCCCGGCTGCTGCTCTGAGGTGCCCAAATCCACAGTCACAATAACCCCGGGGGATGGTGCCCAAAGGGGAACATTATTTTGAGTGCAACTTGTTTTTCAGGAGAGGGAGAAATAAAGCGGTGTGGAGGTAACTGTTGTCACAGCGTGTTCAGGTGTTGGGTTAGCACTTTGCTTGGCAGCCCGTGACCTTCTTGGTAAAAAATTAGCTTGAGGTGAAATCAGAATTACCCACATTAAATGAATTAAAAGCCGACTAATTTCAGTAGTTCTGAAAAATTCAGTGGGGAATCGTCCACTGGCGGAGCAGTTTTGAAGACAGGTTGCCTAGAGATTGGTTCTTGGTCCATACTGTGTAATATCTTTGTGGCAACCCAGAAGAAAATACAAAATCAATGCTGGTAATGATTTCTACTTGACATAAAAATTGGTGGAGTGATAAATAATGATGGGAGCAGGTCAGTTATACCGAGCAATCTGGATCACTTGGCAGGCTCTGCTCATTTGAACAATATGTGATTTTAATATAGCCAAATGCAAGATCATATATCTTAGAACAGAAAATGAAGGTCACAGGATGCTGTCAGGGGAAGCAGTGGCTCTGAGGAGGACGGAGGAGATGTGACAGATAATAAAAACTAAATGTGGACTTTTGGTGTAATCTGTTCTGTCGGAGCTATGCAATTTTTGAATGTATTGGCAAGAAAATATTACCTAGCAGGATGAGGATGGTCTTGGCATCCCAAGTCCATAATAGATTCATATTGTGTCCACTTCTGGTGTCTGCATTTCCAAAAATAACACCGAAGAACTGGAAACTATTCAAACAAGAGCTTCAGGAACAACCCATGAGCTGGAAAAACTGTCGTACAGTGAGAATTAAGAAGCTCAATCTATTCAGCTTGTTAGGCAGAAAATTAGGAGGCGGCTTGGTCACCCTCTGTAAGTAGTTAGGAGAGATGCTTTCGGAGGGTGGAACGTTCTTTAATTTATTAGACAAAGGCATAACTGGATTCAGCACCGGAAGGTCAAGCTAACTAATTCATAATTAAATTAATTAATTTAATTAAATGTAAGTATTAATATAAGGCCTGGATTTTTCACAGTGAGAATAATTAGTAGAGTAGGCGAGATATTTTTAAGAGTGTCTTGTTGGAAAAAAGCTGTTTTGATGGAAATGTTTGGGGTTTTGACAGAAAAATAGCTGCTTACAGAAATTCCTACAGCAATATATTTTTGAAACAGTTTGTTTTACAAAATCATTCTGAAATGTATTTTCCCATGTTAATTTATGCATTTTCATGTTATATTATTGTACTATTATCACATTATGTCATGAAAAATCGTTGAAATCTATTTTCATTTTAATTTTCAAACTGTTAAGTACATTTGCTACATAGTACTGAGTGAATACTAAATTGATGGAAAATTCTTTCATTGTTACACAGCAGAGAATCTTCACACAGCCAAAAGTGTGATATATTTCATGTGCCATGAAGTTTCTGATGACCTTAATGATTTTAAAATATAAAATAGGAATCACTATCTCCGTTGTCAGTCATGGTGTGTGGCCAGCTATAAGGTGTGTGTATACCGCAGGCAGTGCTTGCTGTCAGCTGTTGCTGATGACCTGTAAGACTATTAGAAAAAAAATGAAACCAAGTTACAAAACAGCATTTTAAAACTACAACATTAATTCTCCATGGAAAGAAAATACTTTAAAATGTTAGAATTTCCAACAGTATGAGAAAACCTGATTTACAGCCACCCCTAATATTCCAGCATTAAAACTGTTTACCTGAGGAATGGTCTTTCCCGCTTAGACCTCCTAAAATATGTGCTCCAGCACAGAAGAAGCTTACAGCCTTGGCACAGGTTGGAGTTGGCGACTAATGAGTCTGTATACATTGAACATGGCTTTTGGATCCAGAGTGCGCTCTGGATGCGAAAGTCCCCATTGCTGCACTTTGCATTGCGCAGGAGTCTCAGGAGATGCAACCTTGTGTCCTTGCAGATGAAACAGGATGGGAAGATGATGTGGTTCGGGCCCCCCCTCCCAGCACCCTCCAGCTGCTAATAGGTCTTCAATCCATGGCACCAGAGAAGAGCTAATCCAAAGAAATCACCCCAAACACTYACAGTGGAGGTGCCAGGTCTTCAGCACCAACACTTATTAGTGCCTCATGGCTTCCCCTAATGAATTAATAACCTGCAGGGCAGACCGAGCCACGAAATATCTAACTAAAGCCATGGAGCCAACAGACAGCGCGGTCACGGACAGTTAGGGTGGAGGGATGGAGCCAAAAGATCCCTCATCTGGGCAACCCCAGGAGGGTGTAAACAGGTGATATTCCCAAACCAGGGCTGCATGGAGGCTCGCCGTGATCCCATGGTACCCTTGCTCCTTCGGCAGGGAGGAAGGCTGCCCTGTGCTCTGGCTGCCCAGGCATCTAGCAGCAGGTGTCACTTACACCACTTTGGTTTGAACCACTGGAGTCCCATCAGCCCTCTGCTTCCCCCTTGGTGACCCAAAGGACTGAGGTGGCAAAATGAGCCCAGGGTGCCCTTTTGTTTCCTCAGAGTCTGTATTAGCAGCTGCGATATCTCATGTCTATCCCAACTTTGGGTTGCTTGGGATAGGTCCATGGTTTATGACGCTCCCGGGCCTCTTTCTCATCTTACATCCTTGCATAATATCTTCCAATATGCATCCCATTTTGTTGGAAAACATGTCCCATTCTGTAGGAAAATAGCCTCTATTTAGCAACGCATCTCTGCCTTCATCCTTGTGTGGAGCTGAGCAGCCCACCTTCAGGTCAGCATGGATTTCTGAGAATGCCACAGTCTCACTCCCCAGGCTCTTTACACCCAACCTAGAAGACTTAAAAGAGCATTTTGACAGTCTGGGATGGGGGAAGCCTCTATCAGTGCTGCTGCTCCAGCGTGGTAAAGTATGGGCAAAGCTGGCTCACAGCCACCTGCCAGAGGTTTGGTTTGCAAGGCAGAGGTGGAGCCCAGGGGAATGAGCCAGGCATAGGCATATTTTTTAGATGGGAATGGGTTAAAGAGACAAGGAAGTACTTTGAACTGAACTAGGGTGTTTGGAGGCCCTGGAAGGAAAGCGGTGCGGGCTCCTCAGGACTGAGGCTGGGCAAAGCCAATGGCGCAGGATGGTGCCACTGCCTCTCTCGGGCAGCGTGCAGGAGTGCCAGCTGGAGAAGGTCATGCACATGGGGTGGCCTGGAAATGTCACCTGGCTTTGGTGTGCTAAAAGATACTGTCTTCTGACAAAGTTAGGGTAGGACTGGACTGCAGTGCTCCCGGTCCCTCTGCTCATGCCATGGCACTGCCCTTTGTCTTTAGACTCCTAACAAAACCTACACTGAAAAATAAAGCTAAATGTTGCTCAGGGCATTGCAATATGTTCTTAGATTTGTTGTAAATGAACATCTTTTCCCCAAAAACCTCCATAACAACCATCAACAAAACCAGCTTCAAACTGAGGTTCCTCCACAGGTTAATAACCATTAGAAAAGCAGATACCAAACCCTGATGGAAACAATGCAAAAGGTGTGTTAAGGGTTTGATTATGCTTCCAGTTCACACATCCCCTTAACATAAATCTAAACCTGGGAAAATTAACAGTAGAGAAACATTTCAGTAATCCCTTCAACTTTGAATCTCTGCAACAGAAATACCAAGGTGCATAATGCTTTCATGTGGGCTTCAGAGATGGATTTATAAAACAGAACAAAACACTTTTTTCAAAACATAAAGCATTAATATACCTTCAGTAACTATGGCTTGTCTTGCATTAACCTGAGGGGCAGATTTGCTACCTCTCCTCATATTATCATATTGAATAATACTCATAGAAGCCAATGGAACTACTTGTGAGTAAAATATTACTCAAAAAGGTAAGACTATCAAAGCCAAATCATATGTAAATAATATCCTTCAAAGTCTGCTGAACACGTCTTCTCGCCACAGAGCGCTAACATTTTAATTATCAAAATATAAAAACGCTCACTGCAAAAGCCTGAGTCCAAAGTTTTTGAATTAAGTCCATAAAAAATAAATATATTAGGTTGAAAATTATGGAAGGCTTTAAATAATGCATTAAGCTTCTTTTTTTGAGCATTAGAATGACTCCAGTTGGTGTTGTCAAACCTTTTGCAGCAGTGGCGGTGGAGACACTTTTTAATAAAAGCTGAAATTTTCTTGTAATCTCTTGATTCTTGGAGGTCTTTGTGAAAACCACAAATACGGTGAGATGCAAGGCAACATCGTAAAATTTGGCAACAATATAGAAATTATAATTAACGAATTATTTTGCTTGCAGTGACCTGTAAAGGAGATGTTACCTTAACAAGATCTTGATCAGCTTCCTTTGGAACTGGCAGTCCGTCCTGGAGTTACGGACTGAACAGGGAATAAATACGGACCCTGTGCTTCCAGCACTTACACAGGCTAGCTCACCAGAATAAACCTTCATAAATATTTTTGAAGGGCAGGGTGGGCTTCCCACAGGAAAAACAAGATAATTGACCCAGACTGCACGTTACTGGAATGACAAAGTAAATCTTCACATTTACATTTGTGCTAATGAAAGGTGATGAATGACAGGGTAATCAAAACTTTACACATTTTATAGTAATTAATTTCTATTACTTTTTAAATGGTTGGGTTTTTTTGATGCTAACATTCTCGAAACTTATTTTGTGAAATGTTTGCTGGTTTTTGGTGCAGCTGTAGCAWTAACTAAATTCCCTGGAACCCAGGGAAAAGGCAGCGATTCCAGAAATGTTTAACAGAAAAGTGAGAGTATGAAGACACCATAATTAACATGGCTTGAAAGACAGGACATTAATGTAGCTGAAAGGTCTTGCTGGTCGGACCTGCCAGGACATCCCCAGCTACACGGGTGTATCAGCAGCCAGAGAAGCTTTGACTCTATTGATGTAGGTACGTATAATCAGGAGGAGAAAGTGGAGAGAAGACACAGGAGGGATGGAGACCAAGAAACGCAAAAGAAAGAAGAGAGAGGGGAGATAGCAAAGAAAGGACAGAGAGAAAAGGGAAAAGGAAAAAGAGAGAAAATGGGGGGGGAGAAGAAGAGAAATGGGGAAGGCGAGCAAGCGAGACTGTATTTCTATAATTACTGTGGATTGGCTCGGATTAAGGGCAACTAGCTATCTCTTGGTTTTTCCTTTTTATATAACAACTAATCTCCTTCTAATCAGTTATTATTAAATTATATTCCATTTTTAATTCATTCACAGATCATTGGTGGCACAATTCGGACATCTGGACAGATAATTGAATAGAGATAATTTATGTAAATGAGGAACAGTTGTGTACAGAGGTGGGGGAGGGGAGATTTCGGCTCCTGAGGCCGGTGACCTAATGAGGAGTCTCCAAAAGCTGCCCTTGCTTCCTGGGAGGACTCAGGTGCAAGGGGGGATGCTGGCGATATTTGGGTATTGTGTGCTGGATATTAACACACGTACAAGAGGCCATCAAGCCCAAGCTGTCTCACTTGACCCAAGGGACCAACCTGTAGTGAACATCATTTCTCCCAAGGCTGAAGACACTGGCCAAAGTGGCATCTGAAGATGYCCCTTGCCTCCCAGGAAGAGGTTGTTTCTAACCCAGATCTTTTCACCAGGGTGATGCCCCAGCCCTGCACTGACCCRTCCATGGGACTGGGGCAGCAGCGAAGGAGCTACCCCATCTCAGTTATCCCAGGTGGAGCCAAGCAGCCCGGGGAAAGGCCCTGGGCGATGATGGTCTCTCCTGGGGAATGAGCCCCCAGCTGAGCCCCCTCAGGGGAGCTGGGTGCCCTGAGCCAGGGCCGAGGGACAGAGCAGGCTTGGCTCAGGCACAGGCACACCAGGCTTCACAAGTGACTGAGTGTCATTTCCCTGTGACCAGGGACTGCTATCTTGCAAAATTAAAATCTCTCAACAGCTAGTGACCCGCCACCAGCGCTGCTGGGTGGATGAACAGCAGCCGGCTGCAAGCCTAGTACCTTGTGCAGGCCCGATCTTAACCCCGGGGACTAATGCTTACTCCTCAAAAATGCCTCTGTGCTCTTTTATAGATGTGGTCTAATCCCTCATTGCTTATCTCGAACCTTGAATTTGTGAATCAAGACAAACTTATGTAGGTAGCCTTCAAAGAGAGCTTTCATGATCAAAGGCAATAGCCGAGCACCACAGAGGATCTGGACTAAAGCATTGTGTTAGCAGCAGTAGGAAAAAACTTCCCCAAAATTCCTGTTTATTGTCATCTATATGGGAACTATCAGAATGAGCGATTGGAGATCTGGAGTCAAATAACATCCAGAGAGAGAACACAATGCAGCAATGGGATTCATCAGACCTAGCGTGAACACCTACAGTGTAGGGAGTCTACATGGAGCACATGCCCATTCTAGCCAGAGGGCTCTGGTCAATAGGCTCAATAGAGCCTAGGGCACAGTTCATCTTATCTTGAAACAGTGGTCTACACTGGATTAGAGGAATTGCATCTCCATTGACTTTATTGACAAGATTGATATTGGCTACAAAAGTAGCCCATGACTAGCTCAGGTGTAGGCATCTAAAGTTAGGCAAGATGTCTCCCCCGCTCTAAGGGAGACAAGGTATTATTCTGCTTTTGCAGTAATGGGGCAGCACAAATGCATATTCCTCTGTCTCAGAACAAGGGCGAAGATTAAAAAGAAGTTCTTGTTCTGGGCTGTGGTTGTATTATTATTCTGCTACATTTGGATGCCACAGAGCTAGGTGCTGAAGAAAGAAGCATAATAGRTAAATTTATCTTCCAAAGGGGGAAGAATGCTAGACTCAATTGCTATGGCAAAAATCTAATTTCCATCACTCCATCATAACAGGAGGAATTTTGCTGTTCGTACTGAATTGTCTTAGCATTATGGAACTGTTAGAGGAAGGGAACACCACAGATGCATTTGATATGTGGGAAAACTACTCACAAGATTTGTTTGTCAAAATAAATTCAGGTTAAATTGCCAAGGACGCAATCCAAACTAAATGAAACTGGTTCAAATGACCTTCTTGCCCGGTGTCAGAAATACACTGGGCTTTGTTCAGCTCTGTGGTTTATTTTGTTGATTAAAAAATTCCCTTTTCAGGTCTGTTCTTGAGGTTCTAATTAGCAAAATGTGAAATTGCCACTGGGAAAATTACTGCGAATTTTCGGATAGGAGTTCTCAATGAGAATGAGACTGCAGCCAGATGACTGTAAATAATAGGCTCTGAGTGTAACTGTTGGGCTGGGACAGAAGTTCTCCAGCAAGGAGAGTTTAAATCTGCCCTTCTTCAAGTCTTCATAAACAATGGAGAAGGCAGACCAAGCTGCGTATTAATGCCATTTGCAAATGATACTGAGTTGGAAGAATTTGTGCCCATCAGGGGGAGAGAAGCAGAATGCTGCAGCAAAAAGAACACAGGTGGGAGTCAACTCCACAAACTGCAGCGGGGGAAAATCCCAGAGCCAAAAATACACCTGAGAGACAGACAGCCAGACAGGGAGAAGAGCTGGAAATAATAATTTGGTGTGATCACAATGTACATTTGCAATATGACGAAACTCTAAAAGGATTGAGACAGCTCCACGTTCAGAAGCATGACATTGTGGAGCAACCCATTAATGCTATATTGCACTAATGTTGAGTTAAGACTCAAATTTTCTGTGCAGTTCTGCGCATTTGTTTTTTAAGGAAATACTGACAAACTGAACAGAGCCTAGAGAAGAGGAAAGAAAATGTCTGGGAGCTTGTGGTTTTGGTCTGTGAGCCATGCATAGATGTGCCTGACTTGCTTAAGTGATAGCTAAAGAGAGAAAAGTGGTAATCCCTCAACTACCAGAAAGGTACAAAATCTGATGAGGAAGACTAAAGATTTGGGCTAGCACCAGAAACAGGAGTGGTAGTCACTAAGTGAAATGCAGATCACAGATCACCTACGCACAGGATAAAGGTGAGCACTGAGAGGGGATGGATGACGTTAGACTGTAGACATTTCCACAGCGTAACTGGTAGGACTGTGGGAGCTCTGTCRTGGGGAACATTTAGTAGATTCAATGTTTTCACTCTCACACACTTGCCCTCTTACTGGTGGCAGCCACCAGTGCCAGACGCAGGAGCTGTGCAATGCTGCTGACCCCTTGCATCCTGCACGCTTGGCTCATACGGGTCCTCGTGAAGGCATCTGCATTGCAGGAAACTCCTACACCATGTACCACATCCTGTCCCAACCTTCCTCACCCCCTCCCCAACCTCTTTGACATGTTTCCTGCAATCTTCTGTACACTCTGTGTCTTTCCCAATACTGCTCTTCCTTAAGCATACTGGGGGCTGCTGAATGTCTTAGGGTCTCAAACCCTAAACTATTAAACTATTAAACTATTAAACTATTAAACTATTTTGGTAACTGCTAATATAGTCTGTTAAGAAGGGACTATTGCATTTTTTTTTTTGTTTTAATCATACTTTATAATATTAAGCCCTCTTTTCTGTTATAGTGGAAAAGCTTCTTAAGAAAGGGAGCATTGCTGTGTGTCCTAAACATATCCAGTTTGGAGTAGTGTATTTCCTCTGCAAACTTATTCAGTAGCCAAACCTCCTTGACATTTATCTCCGTTTCATCTCCAGTTTCCCTCACTTCATCATGGACTTAGTCAACTGCATTTTCCCAAAGGAGCAGGTGGGCCGTGATGAAAATGCAGACTCAGACATAATTGACTCTTTGAAGACCAGAGCTAATATCCTGGCTTGGCAGACAATGCAACGTGAGAATCGACACAACCGCTGGAACACAACGGTGAGCTGCTCATAGCAGCCCAAAGAAAGATGCAGCCTGGGAATGTGTCCACCTTTAATCCCAGATATAGTGAATTTAAGTCCAAGGCCCACCTGGCCAAGGGACCATGATCCTCTCATGGTCCATCTCTCACCTCAAAAGAAAGCATGAAAGACTTTGTGCTCCTCAGACACACAAGGGTGTGTGGAACATCAAGTGTGAAACAAGGGTGTGATACAAGCATCCTGGCCTGTATTAGAAATAGTGTGGCCAGCAGGAGTAGGGAAGTGATTGTCCCCCTGTGCTCGGCACTGGTGAGGCCGCAATTCGAATACTGTGTTCAGTTTTGGGCCCCTCACTACAAGGAGGACATTGAGGTGCTGGAGCGTGTCCAAAGAAGAGCAACACAGCTGGTGAAGGGTCTAGAGCACAAGTCTTATGAGGAACGCTGAGGGAACTGGGGTTGTTWAGTCTGGAGAAAAGGAGGCTGAGGGGAGACCTTATCGCTCTCTACAACTACCTGAAAGGAGGCTGTAACAAGGTGGGTGTTGGTCTCTTCTCCCAAGTAACAAGTGACAGGATGAGAGGAAACGGCCTCAAATTGCACCAGGGGAGGTTTAGATTGGATATTAGGAAAAATTTCTTCACTGAAAGGGCTGTCAAGCATTGGAACAGGCTTCCCAGGGAAGTGGTGGAGTCACCATCCCTGGAGATATTTAAAAGACGTGTAGGTGTGGCACTTAGGGACATGGTTTAGTGGCGGACTTGGCTGTGTTAGGTTTATGGTTGGACTCGATGATCTTAAAGGTCTTTTCCAACCTAAATGATTCTATGATTCTATTCTATGAACAGGAATGCATGGGTCGAAGGAAAGAAGGTGACAGAGGACGAACACACAGAYTGAAAATAGCTGGGAATAGAGAGAAAGGGGCAAAGAAAAAATTTCCAACCTTTACTTGAAACTCCATTACTTGAGGTGGGTACTCATTCCAGCCTGATACATTTCCAACCTCCCAAGATTTCCCCAAGGAAATGTTGCAGAAATAGATGCTTCTATTAAGGTATATAGACAATTTATAGTAAGTCTTCAAGCCATCGCTTGATTTAGGTTTCCTAGCAGGGAGGAGCAGTACCAGCAGTCAGGTCAGTTTTCTGGTGGTGATAGGGAGGCAGATGGTCACACCACTGTTTTAACTCTAGCAGCAATGCTCAGTCAGTCATGGGCTGGCATGGCAATGATCTGGGTGGCATGCCCCTGCCCTTTTCTTTTAGCCAGATCCCAGAAGATGGTAGGGGCCAACACTTTGTCCATCTCAAGGGTTTGGTCATCTCTCAAGCCTCCATCCTGTCATCATTCCTGGTTAGTAAGCATATGCTGGGGTGTGAGTGAGGAGAGCAGTGATATGTTCAGTGAACCAGTGGCACCTCCTTACACCTCATCCCTCTCTGTGTACTTCCATCTCCAATATTGCTGTAGGTTAGATGGTGGATGTCAGAAATGAGGAGATGGACTCCTAGAAAACTAGGACTGGAAGGGACCAGGAGAGGCCGTCTCTTCCTCCTCTCTGCCTCATGGTGTGACCAGCTATACCTGTCTCATTCTTGACAGATGGACAAGCTCCTAAGTAATCTCTTCCAGTGTCTCCCTTGCAGTCTCTCTCTCCCCGCCTCATTTTTCTTAATTTTGCTCCTAATGTCTAACACGGACCTTTCTTGCTACAATTTCCTGTGGACTTACCTGCCTGCCATGGGCACAGAGGACAGATTTTTCCCTCTCCCTTTACAACTTCTGTGCCTGAGGATTTTCTTTTATCCTCTCTCAGTCTTCCCTCTTCAAGTTACACAACACCACTTCTTTCAGTTTTTCCTTGCAGGACATGTCTCAGATCTGTGACCATTCTTGTTGCCCTCCTTTAGACACCCTCCAGTGGGTCCACATTGAAAGGCAATGCCAAAACTGGGCTCAAAACACCAACCAAAGTCTCACCAATGCCGATTAGAAGGAAAGATAATTTCTAGAGGTCTTGACAGCTGTAGTCTTATTTATTCCTTACAGARGGAGGTTTGCTTTTTTGCAACAGCATACTATTTTTGACAGTGCTTGTAATCCATTCTAACCCCTAGTGCTTTTTTGGAAGAATTGCTGCCTAACAAGTTGTTTTCCAAGCCCTGTTTATGCATTTCATTTTTTCTGCATCACCGGCATTCTTTGCATGGTTTCTTACTGACTTTCATCTATGTTTTTTCAACCAGTTTCCCAATTTGCCAAGATGATTTTGAATGCTAAGCCTGTCCTCCAGTGTACTTAAAGTGCCTTCCAGGTCTGTGTCTTCCTGATGTGCCCACTCTCTCTTTTGTCATCCATGTTGTTAATTAAATCTGTGAACAGAACCAGATCTAGAATAGATCTTTGTGGAGCTATTCTCAATACAGCCTTTATTTTGATAGTAAACCACTGAGGACTATTCGCTGAGCACAGTTTTTCAACTAATTTTTTATCTATCTAACAGTAGTTTCTGCTAATTTATATTTCCCTAGTTTACTCATAAGGATAGCTTTTGAAATGGAGCCTAAACAGCTTATTGAAGTAAAGATACACAAAATCTTCTGTTCCTTCCTAATCTACAAGACCTGTTGCCTCGCGACAGCAAGAAATTAGTGACCGGAAGGGACTGATCCTTGACAAATCCACACTGAATGCAATTGATTGTCTCATTTTGCCTTTGATATTTAGAGACAACTTGGTGATTTATTCCAGAATTTTAATGGAAATGGGAATTAAGCTGATTGGTCCATAATTACCCATCACCCTTTCCTTCACTTTTTAAAGAGCGATGCCTGTGGTTTTCCTGTACTCCACCACATCTCTACAGGTTCTGGAAGACAGCCACTACTGACTCTAAGACTGCTGTAGCCAAATCTCTAAGTACCTACAATGAAGCTCATTACACCCAATAAATCTGAATGCATCTAACTCAATAACATTACCTCTACCATACTCTTTCCTTATTCTATACCAAGATCTYACCTCTTTATCACTGTTATTAGTTTCTCTAATATTATCCTCTGTCAATAATTTTCACTCCCTGTTGAGCAGTGATCCAGTATTTTGCTTATTCTTCCTCTTGCTACTAATGAATTTACAGAATGATTTCTTGTTCCCTTTGATTATCCTGCTACTTGCAAACTTATTTTATGCTTGGCCTTTTTGATTATGTTCCAGCATGCCTCTGCTGTTGTTCTATACTCACGTTTTGTGCTCCAACCTACTGCTTATCTTCTGCATCCTTCCTTCACAGGTGTGAGGTCAATGGGGAATTTGTGAACTAATCAGGTTGTTTTAAAATATTTTTTCCTGTTTTACCAGGAGGCTGCCCCTCCTGGAGCAGAGGAGGATGAGGTGGCTCAGATAAATGAGGCTGGTGCTGCATGACCTTGCTGTTCTCCCACCTTGTTCCAGTGGAAGAAGAAGGTTAAGGGTCAGGTTGCGGGTTGGCAATTGGATTACRACATGCTAGAGGCAGGGAAATGCAGGAGAGCTCTTTTTCCCACAGTTGTGTTTGTTGTAAAAGCAATGATTTTGAACATTATTAAAGATCGTAACCATAGCTCTAATGACATTTGTTCGAAGGCAGTGTAGGCTGCATCCTTGGAGCCTGCAGCCTGAGGTGTTAGCCTGCTACTCCAACCTGGGTGAAGCTGGTTGGTCTGATCCTCAGTCCACTAACAGTGCTGGGAGTGGGCAGGTTGAGAAGGGGTGGGAGACCACGGTGCTATGCTGCAAGGAGGCCCTATGCTGCAAGGCACCCAGGGACAATGCCAAGACCCCGGTGTGTCCCTGCAGTGTGGCCCTGTCACCTCTCACTATGCCAGCACCAAGCCCTCCTGCACACCACCAAGCCCTCCTCCAGTATCCTGCCTCGACAAAGCCAAGGGCTGAGTGCATGGGCAGAGGGCTTGGGTGGATGCCAGGGTGAGGTCCTCCTCAGCACCCATCACATCACCTTGCCAATGCTGCCCTACGCCCATGTCTTCTCCAGCATCCCAGCACCAGTGTTCTTGCCCCTTTGTACCCCCCCTTTGGCCCTGACAACAGGTCCTCCTCTTCCTCCTCCTCCTCCTGGTACCCTGGGGGTCTGTGCAGACAGCTCCCCTCCCTGTGCTCCTCATTAACACCCCTCCGAATCGGCAGGCGCAGACACCACCAGCAGCTCCTTTCCCCTCCAATCCCCTCCCCTTCCCTTCCATAATCTATCTACATATTAAAATTAGTTTGTCCCTGATTTACATGCGTAAGAAGGGATGTAATAATGAGGACGTAGATTAGAAGATTTAGCACAATCATTTGTGTAGATTGTGTCCCATCAAAGGGCAGCTCTGACGAGCTGAGATTAAGGAGCAAACAGCTGCCGCTGGAATTCAGTCCATTTGTTTGTTTGCTGTTTTCTCTCTTGACTCCAGCAAACAGTCTCATTAACATGCAAGTGATTTGCCCCTTAAGCCTTTTCCTGTTTATTATTGGGGGAGTTGCTGACGAGGGCTTTGTAGAGTCCCTGGCCCAGTTCTGAGAGATAGACGTGCAAATCAAGATTAAAATGGGAAGTAATTAAAAACAAAGAAGAGTCCACGACACCTTGGTCCCCTCTTCCCTTTGAGGGGTCATAAAGTTAGGACACCAGGAGAAGGTGTGGGATGGGGGGAAAGGGAGCAGCTGCCCACCACACCTGTGTGCCCCGGCGGGTCCCTCTTGGCTGCAGTGCTGGGCTCTCCCTTTTTCCTGCTCTCCTCCATTCCCCCCTCTGCTTCCCCCCTCCTCAAATTGTCTGGCTGTCTACTGAACTCATTTGCAGCCTTTGCTTCAACGGCCTCGTTTGGCGGCACCTTCCATATGGTCCCTCCTCGCTCCCCGCCATGGCCTTGGGACGCTGGGCAGCGCGCCCGCACCGGCTGCTGCCTTCACGTGCGCAGCCTCTAGCCCGGGGCTGTCTGTGCCCTCTGCTCCCTTAGCAGTGGTGTCCCCATCCAACGTCATGACCCCACCAACAGACCCTGCAGCCTTCGGCATCCACGGTAAGTGAGGGACTGGGACGGACATGGATTGTGCAGTGGCCATGCTCATGGGCATGAACAGTGATGCACCAAGGGCTCCTCATGCAAGGGTCTCCTGGAGCCACCCCGGTTGTGAAGGGTATATCAGGTCACTGGAGCAACACTAGGAACAAACTGGCACGGTGTCTGTCTTTCAGTAGGACTCAGATTCAGCTGGATAACTGCYGCAGCCCCGGGCAAACACCACTGGTGCCCTCAGCACCTCTGAGGTGGCRCAGCACCAACCACCGCTGCTCCCTGGGCTGTTCTGCCTCTTTGGGTCTGGGGTTTTAGCTGCCCAGGGCTGGCCAGAGCCTGCTTGGAGATGGCTTTTTGCTGACCCGCTGCTGGTGAGAGCGCAGGGAGCAGCGATGGTGCGCTTATCCGCCAGCTCCCTGGGTCCAGTGCACCCTATCTGCAGCTGCCTAGGGATGCCAACTGTGAGGAACAGCACGAAGGATTTCCTGGGCTGAGAGAGAGACTGTCACAAAAATCCCCTGCAAAGCAAGCAGCCCTTTCTCTTCATTTATCAGAGCGTCTGCTGTATCCCCTGCAAGACAAGTAAAAATATAATGAAGCCTAGAAACTTGCTCTGGAAAGCAGTAATGGTTATTAAGTGTGTGTCTACACAGACAAGCAGGGACAGATGTGGGTTTGCTCTGGTTGGCAGCCGGCTCCAGGCTGGCAGCGTGGAGCTGTGCTGGAGCATCTCCACACCCAGCTTCAAGTCTTGGACACCCTCAAGGCTCCTGGCTTGGCACAGCGCTCCTGGACCCAAGGTGGCTCCTGCCCAGGAACGCAGTGTGTTTGCACCTTGCTAAGCAGACTTGCACACGCGCGTGTGCGTGTACCCTCAGTGCCAGGATGAGGCTGTTCACCAGGTGCTACCACATGACACTGAATGGTTATGAAAATTGTGACCTTCTTTCACGGTGTTCTTAAGTGCCTGATGTCGACAAGCTGCTGTCCACCTTTCCATGGGGCCCAGGGCCAGCAGGAGCTCAGGACAGGCAGCCCGCTCTAGGCTAGCCCAAAACCCCTGGCCCGGGGGGCTGGCTGTTGTTTTCGGTGAGGTTACCCAGTTATCACTGAAGTTAGTTTCRCGCATGACCAGGGAGAGACTGCAGCACTGCAGATATGGGACTGCAGATTGCATTGTAATGAACAGGTGTAGGAAAATCACGAAGTGCGTAGTAGTAGTTTCTAACCTGAGTGCTTTATTTTTACAATCTCGGGATAGAGCTGCACAGGGGGTTGGTTGATCCGGAAGAGCTCACTCTCCACRTTGCTCCAGTTAGCTGTCAAGTGCAGAGAAGCTCCCGGCTTTYGTAGGATCGACTGTTTAGAGCAGCAGTGCCTTCCCCTCAAACCACTTCTGCTACTTGCCAGGGCAATGCAGCAAGGAACGACCAWACCAGAACATGGGTGGCCTCAATGTTATGGCATTGTGCGAAGTAAATGAGGTGGTGGTCATGATCCTTACAAACACCCAGTATTGTGTACAGACAGAATGACAGGTGGGTTGTTRTGAATTCCCTACTGTTGTTTCTAACTAATTGACCAAAACAATTAATGAAATAGTTACAGCTTTTGCTTTTTCAAACTCAGAAAATGGCACAGCTTCATTGCTCAACCAGCGGGTTTTTTTGCATTTGTTATGATAGTGCCAAGGGGAAGAAGAGCATTTTCCCAGCTGGGGGACTACTTGCAGGACAGCAGAGTCTGGTACAGCTGGAGTGGCCACTAAGGTTCAAACAATGTCAGAGATGATAGGAATAAATATCTTTCTTTTTCTGTCTCATACCTGAATAGTTGCTGGATTCCTCTGATCTACTTCTGGCGCTGCTCCCATACCCTTCTTCCTCCGCCCCAGGAGGTACCTCCCCAGCCAGTGGCTTAGCTCCCCTAAGAGGTGGCTCTGTGTGGTCCCAGCCAGGCCCTTCGCTTCCCCAGCGAGGCAGGGCTCGGCTGTACAGTGCCTTGCACGCTCGCCCACCGTGCAGCCCCATCGGCAGGGAGGTCTCCAGGCAGCGGCAGCGGCGACGGTGGCAGCGGCAGCGGCAGCAGCAGCAGCAGCAGCAGCGCCCCACCAGCAATAACACTGCCTCTCTCAGCACAATTTTTCGACCTGTAACAACTCAGCCCTGTTGCAATTGATTTTCAGTGGATCATTGAAAGCTGCTCCATCAGTCTAGCCCTAACAGATTTCTACTGCCTGCTTCTCTGTTTTTTTTTTTTCATTTCCACAAAGGTAGAGTTTTGGTTTATAATGGGATAAGGGTTCTGTGGCCTGGGCACTTAACCGCATAAATGCCTGAGCCCTTTTTGCTCAAACAGCACAGTCAAATTAACACAACTTCCTTGGGTGGAGATCAGATCTGGAGAACTTCACACTTCCAGACCRAAAGGGTTATGAGTGCTTAAGAAGAGAGCTGATAATAGAAATGCTTAGTCAACCTTGATGTAAGTCATTTGAGTACTCCAGCTCTAAATGGGAATGAGCCGGTGAAATCAATGCGTGTCTGCAGCATGCCCGTAAATAAACAGGGAGCTGCAGGAAAGCGCTGTTCGCCTGCAGCGAACTGTCACCAACTGTGGCACCGTCACACAGCGCATCCCTCCCAAGCTGGTCCTCAGGAATGTGCTGATGGACCCCAAAGAGCGGGGCCAGTGCTTCAGCCAGAGAGGAGGGTCTGGAAGAAAAACACTCATAAATTGAGGGAAGTGAGGATACTGGGGTGATTTCTGATTCCCCAAAAAAGAGCTGTCCCCCAGGAGGGTCTAGAGATCACCCTGAGATGGCAGGTGCAGGAGAAGCTCTGGAAAGTGGTGGCTTTGCCAAGGGGACAGAGGGGACAACCAGTTCCCCAGCRTCTAATGGGCTCCTGCATTATGTGTGCAGAGGGGTCCCCACCCAAACCTCCTGCTGCAGTAATAAACACTTGACTGAGAACAGGGCAGGCAGAAACAAAAAAGGGGCCTCATGGGCCAGGCTGCAGCGTGTGCCACCGCATGAGCCRGGAAGGTGGGGGAGTCTCTAATCCCCTGAGGCCAGGCCAGCTGCCAGGATCCGGCTCGTTCCCCAGCACGGCCGCACCGCAGCCCCTCTCTCGTCACCCGATGGCACCCTTTGCAGGGCAGGGGCTGCCTGCAGCCGCCCTTCTCAGGGCTTGTGCTCCAAACAGCTGCAGGCACAGAAATGTCAGGCTTGACGTGCACCTTCTCTTGAGAGGTCCAGGGGGCTTTTGGGACCTGCATAGATGCTTAGCAGGGTCAAGGGGGCAGGCTGCATCTCCTAACTTGCCCTTCTATTTGCTGGTTGTTTCATGCACCAACTTTGCCGGACCTGCGTTGGGCTGTTGCTTTTCCTCTCTGTCAGGAATAAGGTATAAAATCATCCTTCTGGACACAACTGAGAGATTTTTAATCAAAGCCACTCCGATGCAGGCAGCTTCTCTCTTTAGAGCTGAGASATCTGACTCACCCTCCACTGCACCCTTCTTCTCTCGACTATGATTAYTGTTGCATCACTATTGCTATTATGTCATAAATTGATGTCTTGTGTTCCTGTTTGTTATCTGGGGATTCTGCTCTAATCTTGACGATTGCTAATGCAGTGTAAATCCAGTGCGCTGGGTGATAATCTGGCTACATTAAAAAAAAAAAAAGGACTTTCTAGGCATAATCAAAGCCTTTCACTTTAATATTGTGCACAATACCTTTACCGTGAAATTGCATTTCCCTCGGCCCTTCTTCTCCATGGCTCAGAAAGATACTGTGCTCTGTTTGCGTTTAAATAAAGCTGGTGCTTGCTGGGATTTAGTGCGCAGGGTGCAGGATCCAGCCCTCGGCACAGCAGAGAGCAGTTGGCGTCCTGCGCTCCAGTGACATCTGAAAGTTGGCAGGAGCCCTGCTCCCTCCCCAGCCCCGGCAGGGAACGTCTCCCCTCCGCCAAACAGAGCTCTGGAGGATGGGGTTTTTTTTGCGTTGTGTTAGTTCTACACGAAAATTAATGCAATAGGACTCATTTTTATTTTAGTAGTAATTAATACCCGTTGAAACTCCATTTTCCATCTACATATATCTTCATGCCGTTGAGTAGGTGGGCCTGGGTCAGTGAACACGAGGTGTGTTTTGGTCCCCCTTCTCAGAGAGACATTAAAAGCATGAGTGCAGAAAGCATGGCAAACCAGGGAAACGGGGAGGGCGAGATGATATATTAAGGCACGTCGGCACAAATATTAAGCAAGAAAAACGCCCACCCATCACCCACGCCACGGCTTTTTGCAGGCCGGGCCCTCCAAGCAGCGCCGGGGGCTGCCCCACGCTGCCGGGGGCAGGAAAGCCCCCATCCCTCGCCCCGGTGGGCCCCCCATCCCTGCCATCCCGCCACCACGCTGCCCACGGCGGCCGACCCCAGGCCGGGGGGCGGCGGGGGCCGGGGCACCCGCAAGCGGGGCGGGCGCCCGGGTGTCGGTGGYGCGGCGTCCGGGAATGCACCGCTGATCCTAACCAAGTTTGCCAGCCATGCTTTTCTCATGGCTCCCACACAATGGCCCGTTTTCTGCCCACCTGCCGATTATGCTTAATTAGGCGAGGAGTTGATTAATTTGAGGTAATTGACAGCTAATTACAGGCCTGAAGGCTCATTAACTTGACRTCCTGTCTGAGGGAATCGGCTGGAGGGGGTCAGGTGATGTGCAGCCCCCCTCCGGTGCCCACTCACCTGGGCGGCCCGGGGATGGGGACGAGCGAGGCCGCCCCGTGGGAGCCGGGATGCTGTGGGGCCATGGCCGCAGGCACCTAGGGAGGACAAACACCCCCAGAGGGGACACGGYGTGAGGGATGCTGCAGGGCGGGAGGGCTCCCCGTGGTGATAAAGCAGGCTCCGGGTGGAGAGGGGTTTTGGAGGTCAGTGAAGGGGTGGGGGACTCACGGAGAATACAGCCAAGCACACAGGTAGGAGGGGAGGGGGACATGGAKGGGGTGAGGGCTCCCAAGGCTGCGGCTCCCCGTAGGCTTGGCCAGCAGTCCCCACCATGCCCTTGGCCCCGGTGGGGGTCCGTGGYGGCAGAGGGGTGCCACAGGTCCGTCACCCCAGCAGGAGCCCACAGCGACTGCTGGCAGGCTTGCAAACACCCACGCTCACCGTACGGCAGGTCATTGCAAGGCATCATTAGTTGCTTCGTATTTATATCAGAGAATACAATTACTGATTGAAAACAGGGAATTTTTTTTTCAATAAGACTTTTCTCAGTTGCTCTTTACTGCGTGCATATCATGAGGCAGCAAGAGACCTGCTTACCTAACATCCTATATGATCTCCCTCACCAGAGAATTTGGGCATGTCCCCTGGATTTACAAATTTGTCCTTATCTCGCCCTTCTGGAGCAGGCAGGACCCCTGCATCGAGAGAAGCTAAATGACATAACCAAGGTCACACTGAAAATCTAAAAGCTGAATCCAGCTTTTTGAGCCCTAAACCCAGGGCCCTGACCATAAAACCAGCTTCACCATATTCCTCAAGCACAAGGCAGGTTATCTGAACGTGACTGACACCTGCCAGAGGTCTGGCCTTGTGGCCACTCTTCTCCTGGGGGACAGGCAGCTGCAGAGGAGCCCTGGCAGGCCTGGGATGTTCCTGGCGGTGCTGAGGAGAGGGGCAGAGGAGGCCTTTTTAAACTATATACCTTGCTGCTGTCTAATTATGTCAGGCAGGATGTGGCTGAAGGAAAGTACTTGCAAGGTCACAAAGGGATGGCCAAGGTTTGTGACGGCTTCTTGTTGCTGTGGGAGTGCTCACCACCCTTAGAATCCATCTCATCTTTTGGAAGTCTTGCCTGACACTTGGTACATCCTGGGTGTAACAACTGATTATTAAGCTTGGTTCAGGATTCAGTGGTAAGCCAGTACAGAAAGTGGCAGAGAGGCTGAATTAAGCCATGCCCGTGAGCAGAGTGACTACAGCACTGTCGTGGTTTAAGCCCAGCCGGCAACTAAGCACCACACAGCCGCTCGCTCACTCTCCCCCAGGTGGGATGGGGGAGAGAATCGGAAGGGTAAAAGTGAGAAAACTCATGGGTTGAGATAAAGACAGTTTAATAGGGAAAGCAAAAGCCACGCAAGCAAAGCAAAACAAGGAATTCCTTCACTACTTCCCATGGGCAGGCAGGTGTTGAGCCATCCCCAGGAAAGCAGGGCTCCATCAGGTGTAACGGTTACTTGGGAAGACAAGCGCCATCACCCCAAACGTCCCCCACTTCCTTCTTCTTCCCCCAGCCTTATATGCTGAGCATGACATCACATGGTGTGGAATACCCCATTGGCCAGCTGGCCTAGCTGTCCTGGCTATGCTCCCTCCCAGMTTCTTGTGCACCTCACAGAGCATGTGAGCTGAAAAGTCCTTGAGAAAGTAGACTACCTAGCAACAACTAAAAACATTAGTGTGTTATCAACATTCTTCTTACACTAAATCCAAAACATAGCACTATACCAACTACTAGAAAGAAAATTAATTCCACCCCAGCCAAAACCAGGACAAGCACACTGTAATAGGACTGTCCTGGGAGCCACAGCCTCCATACCAAGGTACTTTGCACTGCTACTGCAGATGAAGGCTTGCATAACTGAAGTGGAAGGAATGGGATCTCCTGGCAAAATTGCAGAGAGCTCTTCCTGGGTGCCTGTATGGAAGTCTGGTGAAGAATCCCAAAAATCATCTTAAAGCACAGTCTGACCTGACTGCTGGGGCTCTTCAGCCAAAGGAAGCTGCATTGCAACTGCAGCCTTCTCGAACGCTTCCCTTCGCCCACTGGCATCGTCCCTCTGCTTTACTTTGGCCTTACTTCTGCCTATGGCTCCTATGAAAGCGCCGTGCTGTCCTCACATTCTTGGTCTGATCAGAGGGTATGAAAAATAGTTAGAGGTGTCTCATCTGCATATTGCTGGCAGCGGATTTTAGAAACCTGACTAAGCAATTTGCTTCAATATCCTGCTATTGCCTTCCACAGCTAACTTACACACTGTCCTTTATCCCTTTGAAATGTACCGGGGTTTCATTTTCTAAGCTCTCTTGTTTAAATTTCATGGAGTTGGGTAAAGCTCAGTGGTCTTTATGGCAATCGTTATTTAATACCCTCCTCCCATTTGTTGTTCCTTCTTTCTACTCTAAATACACCCAGACTCGATGATGATTCATGGTACGGAGGCCAAATGGACACATGTGATGAATAAATTTTGCTCACCTGCTCAGAACCTCTCCTGTGCCTGTCTCTTTCAGGAGAAGGTGTCCATAATTTAAGTCATATTTGAGAGGAGAACACCCCAACAACTTTTATTATGGCATTTATCATTTAGAACCTGGGAGAGGAGTTATTTGGAGAAGCCCAGACAGGTAGTTTCCTCTTCTTCTCTCTTGATCCATTGATGAAATTGGCTAAACCTTGACCATTTCTCATCTTGACTATTACAAGGCTGTTGCCTTCTAGCATAAATACAAAGACTACAGTTGATACAACGATATTAACCATTAGGTATAGCACTGGGCTACCTAGTAGTAAATTTCTTGCTCTTTTCTGTGTTGACACAGATTCCATCAATAGTGCATGAGAGTCTCATAAAGAGGGATACATTTAACCATATACATTTTCTGTGAGATCACTTGATGTTATCATCAGTTTACAGATGGAGCACTAGGACCCAGGTAGACTAAGTGGTTGCCCACGTTTAACATGATGTCTTAGGTAGATCCAGACAGGAAATGTGCATTCCCTGTGTTTTACCTCACTGAACCTTTAGAGCTCTCTCTTACTATAGAAAGCCTCACCCATCAAGCACCACACTGTGATGCTGAATGCCTTTCTGAAGAAGGAATGTTTTGTGGGGACCGTGACTCTTCCAAGGCCTAAGCTTTAGGAAAACTAAGCTTTTTGATACTAAATATTTGCCTGAATTCCCAAGTAGAATTCCCACTAGAAGCCAGAAGCCCCACTCAACTGAGTCAAGAACTCCTTCTGTCTATAAGGAAATTGCTGAGTCCGGGCTTAGGGGGTTAGTTCTAGTAGCAGGAAATTTTACACAATTGTAAAGCTCTGGGTAGGCAGCAACAGATATATATGATCYTTGAGGGACTGGTAAGCAGCCTCGCTAGGACTGTCACATCAGATCGGTGAATCAGGATAGTGTAGGATCCTTCATTTGAGAGGTGGTTCTTCAGAGCAATCCACCTTATAGCAGTATATTTTGACTTCAACTCATGTCACCTCAGCTGGAGAGACTGGTTACTGGGCTACGTTCACGGCAATTTATTGGTATTTGAATACAGGTGTCTTGGACATCCAGTATTTCATTAAATTTAGGCCATCCCCTTTCTGTACTAAGTCTGTGGATGCTGGAGAAAAAAAAATTGGAAAAGTCACCAGTACTCAAAGAGAAGCGTATAATACTGGTGGTCTGTTTTAAGTAGTAGAAGTGCAAGTATTCCCTACACAAACTACACACAAGCTTTCTAAATAAGTTGACAGAATGGAAATTATTGCTGAGATCAAAGACAGGGTAACCTGTTTGAATTTAATTTGCTTTTTATCTCAGAATTTTTGGCTTTGGAATCCTCTGGCTCTTGGGAATCCAAAGGAGACGGGAAGGTCTCAGCAAATCGTTTGTCCATGGGAGGCAACTCTACCATTTTTGAAAAGCAATTTGGACTTCCAGTAGGTTGGAGTGTTTTAGAAAGTCTCCAGATCTCACGGAAGAGGGTAAGATATTCCTACTTCTGATCATTACCTAAGTAATTGCAAGGATGCAGCCGCTGATGCCCATGCCAGTGTAAAATGCTGTGTCAGCCATCATGTGAAGCAGTCATTTGTGTTGCCTGGATGAGAACTGTGCTCAGATGTGGACTGGCGACATGGCTTGTTCTTTCTGGGATACCCTTTCCATTGCTTTCCTCTTTGGACATAGCTCAGGCCATTTCAGGAGGAAGAGCGTTTGCTCTAAAATACTAAGATTTTCTTGAATCTTCATCTGTTCTTCTCTGATTTGGCAGATACGAGCTGTTGTTCAGCACTAACATCCCTGGACCACGTGTCCAGCCACAGATGCCTACCTCATTACTGCATTTGCAGCTGAAGCTGTGTCTGAACCTATTCACAACACTGTCTGTAATCAGTGACTTTTAAAAAAGCAACCTGCTGATTCTCCAATGTCTTCATTTAATTTGGGTACTTCTGTGGCATGAGATAATACAACAGGCCAAGAGGACGACTCTGAGCCCGAGGAATATGAAAGTCCAGAGGGAGGGTTTCTTAGATCTGAGTTTTCTAAAATACTCCCAGCTCTTTTTATTACCTAAGATAATTTCTTCTGTAGCATATGGAGAGAGTGGCCACCAAAAATGGCCGCTCTTCCTATTGAGTCTGGCTCCAGAAGTCATTTTTTCCAGATACAGAGGGTCTGTGTGAATAAACACAAGGCTGTGATGCCAACAACAGCAGCTGATGAAATGTTGCTTTAAAATCCAGGTCATAACTACTATGTATGTATATATGCCCATATTTGTACATGTGTATGTTGGCACCTACTCTGCAGAGGCTGGAATGACAACCCTCCCAAATCAATGAGAAGGCTGGTAGTGGCATCACTGAATTTCAGGTCAAGATCCTGGTAAACAGCTTCAAAAACTGCCCCAAATATCCTTAGCCCATGGTTACACCAACCAGGTCAACTTCCCAGTTCTGAAGTTCAAAGAAAGATATTTTTCAGGTGCTGCCTGCTTCAGTGACATAGCTCCCAATCACCAGCAAACCAGCCCGTATTTTAAGCTTAAATGAGACCTCAGGATCGAAATTCTACACTTCCAACCCAAATGCAGTACATGATGCACAAATTACTGATACACATGCTTAACCTAATGTGCCTGAGAAGCCAGTTAACAGAAGAGTGTACAGAGGTGCACAGACTTTTTATATCATTTCAAACATATTTCATCTTGAAGAGCTTTTAAGTAACTATTCTCTATCAATACCTGGGTTTCAGAAGAGAAGCTGCCTGATCAATTGCCTTGCTCAGGAGTAAGAGGGTTACTGTAATTATCTTGTTTGCAAGAAAAATAAGAACATTTAAGTCATTTTCGGTTAACAGAAGAAATAAGAATTGTGAAATTTATCATTAGCCCAAATGTATTTTTGTTTTGCTGATGAATAAATGTTGAATGACTGACCTTTGTGCTAGTATTTTTCCCATTATTTCTATAGGAATTTTACGTTAAATTTTCCATAAAATGCTGGAATTTTTCAAGACATTTGACCCAAATAAGAACAAGCCACCTTATTCTTATGTGTCCTGAATTTTAACATTTTGAGGTGAGAGGAGAACTGAAAGCCATCAGGTTCCATGCTGTAGAAAATGAAGAATATTTCTGAACACTTAGCTTGCATGAGACTGTTTATGTTCATACCCAGCAGTGCTGACCTGCTGCAAACTTGTTTGAATTAAACTGAAGGGTCCGAAGGGGGACCTCATATCTAATTTGTTTGAAGGTGCTGCAAGAGAGTGTGAACCACAAGAATCAAAGAGAAGGAAACCTTTCTTTCTAGATCAGCAAGTCACCAGGAGGACTAGTCTCCTAGAGTCCCCGAGAGCGGTTGGTTACCTTGGAAAGAGTAAGCCACCAAGCGAGTTTCTCCTTCCTAGGATCCACCTCTCCATACGTCCAAGTGAGGACTGCAGATCCAGAGAAGAGGGCACTTTGGTAAATGTGGGACTGGCATGGGGGTATCAAATGATCTGCCATCCAACAGCAGAAGTCAGGCGCAAGCAGCAAAAGGTTTGCCTGTGCACCGTCTTTTGACTAATGCACTGACAGTACCTCCTGCAGATCTGGAGAAGTGAGTCTGAGGAAAGGAGTATGGGGACAGCTGATTCAGAGTATCTCTCCACACCTTCTCCCAGATAAAGGTATTTTGAAGTTCTGTAGGTGCTAGACATTAAAAGACATCAGATACTCACCCCTTCAAAGTACAGATTCTGTTTACTTTGGTAGAGCTCCAAACTGGGATTTATAACTGATTTAGCTGGACAGCTTCTTAGAATTTATAAAGGTCGATTATTTTGGCATTAGTTTGATGACTGATCTCCAATCCAATGCTGAGACTAAATTAATTTACTGATCTGATAAGACAGTGTTCTTTTTGTTAGCTTCCCTCAATAATACTTACAGCTTACATATGTATATAAATATGGATGTAGCTTAYTTGGATGCTATTTTTATTTCATTTTAGTTTAAGACTTTTATGAACATTATAATAAAAAACATGTACAAATACCCTCCTGATACTTCTTCAGTAGGCAATAACAATTGCCCAGAATGGATATTACTAGGCAAAAAACCTGACTGGATTCACTTAAGAAGTTAATGATTTCCACACGTTTGTTTCACTGACAGCACATTTGGCTCGTCGAATATATAGCACTCTGCCTGTACGTTCAAGTTTTCAGGATGGGGGCTTGTGGCAAAGAGACATCTATCCACCCACTACAAGGAAAATTACAAATGTTACTTTTTTTACCACGGACAATAATTTTGTTAAATTACAAAAACTAGGAAGGTGCCTAGAGATTAGAGAAAAGGAATTGTGCCATTGATTATAAAAAAAGACAAAGGCAAATTTAGAGTTCTCAGGAATATGTATTGCCAGTAAAATAATAGAATTAAAAAATGAGGAAAAAATCACTAACCACCTAGGGATAAGAAAACAAGTATCAGCACTGGGGATTTATAAAGAACAAATTGTGCTGGAGAAACCCGATTGCTTTTTTTAATAGAATTATAAAATTAGTGGATGAAGGGAACACAATCGATTTGATACATTTGGATTTTAGTAGAGATTTGATACACAAATCCTACTCAAAATTAATTCAAATTGGCTTGACTACACCACCACATGGAATGAAAAATTGGCTGGAGACCCACAAATAAAGGATAATGATGCATAAAAAGGTATTGTGTTGGAGGGAGAGGTATCCCTCCCTCCCAGAGATCAGCAGTCAGTTCTGTCCTATTTAACACCTCTTGACATGACACCTTCTGCCTGGAAATCAGGCAAGTTTGTTAAGAGAGTGAAATATAGAAGGACATGTGGGATAGACCAGCTGAAAATAAAATGGGATCCCACTAAAAAAAATTCAAGTATTATCCAAACCACAGTAACCAGTCATGAGGAGTCTCTAGAAAACACCAGATAAGAACCACTGCAGCAGAAACCAACGAGATGGGAATTTGCAGTGAATGACGGCAGAAAAATAGCTGGACCATCGGAGTAATAGAGCTGCAATTCATCCCAGTATGGAAAGACCAGAAGGCTTTTGCAGTATCTGTGTCCTACATATGCTCTCAACGAAGTCCCAGGCAGGTTTTGGTGGTGTAGCTGGTAGGGGAACTCCTGGAATTTCTCCTATCACATGCTGGAGACAAAACTGCAGTAAGAGATTTTTCACCCCAGAAACAACCAGTGCAGACACTCACAGTGAAGTTAACCTGATTTGGGAGGAGGGCTTTAAATAGATCCTCGTTAATTTAATTTTTTTAAAATGTAAAACCAGGAAATAAAATGGCGGTAAAGCAAATTAAATGCATTAACAGCAGACATAAATCCCCATTTTCCTAATGTTTTCCCCTTCTCTATCACTCACTCAGTCCATTTGCAATTTCAGCTATTCACCGTCTTATCTTACCACCCATCCACAGGTGTACATGGGTGTCCCAATGACTTTGGAACCTGTAGGCCAATTTCAGACCACTTTGCAGAGGGTAGGTAATGTATTTCTGTACGTTTCRTTACATTAATCAGCTGACAAAAGAAAGAAATCCAATGACTGTCCTCGCTGAAGTGTGAGCATACCCTCTGTTAGGCATCAGAGAATCCACACGTGATGCAATCTTGAGAGACGCATCCACAAGGAAAACCACRCTTCCCTGGCTGGTTCCACTGCTCATGAAACTTCTGCTTTTCTCTGACCTCCTTCTTGCTGAAAACCGCTACCTATTCCTATTTGCTTCCCTTCGGTTTTGCTTTTTTCACTATTTTTCTTCTTAAACTGCATTTGTAACAGTCTGCCGCCTTCGCTCTTTTGCATTCTCCCCAACCTCCTGCCCATGCCTTGCTGTCTTCCAAACTGTGCTTTCTTATCTCTCTAGGCCTCACCTCCTCTCCTCTGTTTTTAAGCCCCTATTTTTAAATTCTTCTCACTTCCCTGTATTTTTCTTTCAGTCTTCCATATCACTGCATTTCCACTGTCCTCTCCCACCAAAATAGCTTGCTAATAATATTTTGATACTTGCTAGTGAAACTCCTGTAAACCTTACCCAGATGCATTATACTAATGGGGTACACTAATATTTACTGTAGCAAGTTCCTCCCCTTCCAAACTATTGAAGTGAATCAGAGAAGTGATCTCTCTTTTGCTATAGCAAATAGTTTTAAGCTCCCTAGAGAGCTGCAGTGATCATTTTATAATGCTCTCTGTTAAGGCAGGATCAGACCCACAGAGCATCAGAGCAAGAGCAAGGATTTCAACATGGCAGAATTAGGAGAATTACATTTTTCCTGCCCTGGTCTGTCGGCAAACATTTGGACTGAGCAAGTGTAGAATTACGTGAAATCTGGAAAGTAGCACTTACACCCTCTCTGCATGAGTGTGAAAGGCTCGGGAAGGTCAGAATAAGTGTTCTACATCAGTGAAGATGTTCTAATTATTATTAGGATCTCTGTAATGCTCATAGCTCTCATAAATGCATGTGTACACCGTGCACGCTGTGGCAGTTAATAGCACTGTGAGAAACCTTCATTTTTAGTGTTCTGTTTTTAAATTCTCAATCTTTAACACTGCATTAAGGTGACTTCTAAAAAAATTTAATTCTCTGAATAGTTCTTACAGGTCTTTAAAAAAAGATTAAAATGTCTGGTATTGCACTGTAATTTATTATTATTTAAATTACTAATGCCTGTCAGTTGCTCAGGCATTTGCATTTTTATTTATTTATTTTTTTAAAAGCCACATATATTTAATGAAACAAGGCAGATGGCAAGCAGTGGAAGGGCCACTGGACTGTGGCTAAGAAGTTACAGGATTTGAACTGTTTGCTGGATAACCTCTAACAAGTCTCTTTACATCTTGGTGTCACCTTTTCTCCTCCTACTCTTTTATGGCTTCATCTGCTCATAAGCTCTTGAGGACAAAGACCTTCACCTAATGATATGTTTCTATGATTCACAGCACAATAAAGTGTTGATACTTGCTGAGGTCACTGTGACTTAAATGACTACTGTAATGCAACTGATAACTCAAACTGCTAAAGAGATGTCCTCCAAACACCACTCCAGCCCACAGGCCAGGTACCGTACAATCAGCAAGTGGTACATGAATGCCAGAAAGCCTTAGCGAAGGACACAAGAAGCCATTGCACCCTTTCCCTCCATCTGCATATTTTTCACCTGTCTTCACAATATTCTCGAGTGCTGCTAATCTGTATGAAGGATGTTCTTCACCAGAACGTCCTCCTCACAAGAACACAAAACCAACACTTTTTTATATTCAGTCGATCCTTATCTGCATTTGGAAGTTAGAAATTTGGCATGATATTATTCATACAGCGAGATGACAGGCCAGTAAAATAGAGGTGTAACAAGCTAATACTTCCTTGGGCAAAAGAACTGAGATAAAGTGGGAAAACCAGCCATGTGTCTTCTTGGAGACTTCTCCTGGCATCTGCCAGTGAGATCCAGTCTCTCAAGGGAGGCTTGACATGGGAAATGTCACCAGCTCAGGAAGGTCACTCAAATCCTGAGCTTCCAGAGCATGAAAATGGAGGTGGGTATGATGATCTTTAGTTTTCTGCCATTGATTTGGGACTCCTCCTTAGACCAAGACTGAAGCATCTGGAAGGCAAGGTCAGTGGCCACTCAGTGTAACAGGCAGTAACAGTAGTTTTTCCTCTTCAGAAACTGGCATTACGGATCTGTTCTGCTGGGACACTTGAAAGCAGTGGTGATGTGGGTCAGGTCAGGTGGAGTAATTGCATTCAGATGTTTCTCTCTCTGCCTCTTTCTATTCGTGAGGCAGCATAAAAGCTGCCAGCTCACTGGGGTAGGGCAGGAGCAATAAAGCTTTTCGCCTTTCCTCTCTGGGTTTTAGTAAGAGGATTACATATCTCCTCCTTCTAGAATAAACCTCTTTGCAGGGAAGATACTTCTCAAGCCCTCTTTGGAGACCAGTCCCTGCATCGAGACTCCCAAGATTCAAGCCATCAGAGCAGCCAGTAGGAAATAAACCCCAGTTAAAAGGGAAAGGCTTTTACARCTCTGCAGGACTGCAGGGCTAGGACATAGTGTCCATGCTGCCACAGGGAAAGGGTCCTTGCTGGGTTTACAGCTATTGGAGACCAAAAAATAAGGAGGCAGAAGCACAGAGCAGAGTTCAAGCTCCATCCAAGAGGACAGGAGACTGTTGCTGGAGCCTTGGAAAGACACAGCTAACCCTCTTGCTGGAACAGCTTCACCATCAGGGACAAATAACCCAAGAAAGAAAAGAGGGAACCTCTTGTAACTTTAACGCTCGGCCAAATATGTCTGAAAGCAGTACCCAAGCATGTATGAATGCATGCAATCAGTACATTGTTAAAACAGAGAAAGCAAATTGAAAGCTTTAAGACATAATTATATGTTTTACTACATCTAGCCCAGAGACACTGATTAATTAAGGACCTTTAGAAGGGCCATAACATCCAAATCAGACTTAATCACTAATACATTCCCATAACTTTGGAAACATCAACCAGCAATTACTTCTCCGAGTTACTACGTTCCTTTATAAACACACCTACGCATTAACATGAAAGTCTGTGTGACAAGTAAATAAAACTACTCACTTCCACTGACCCTCCCCAGCACCCACTGTTCTTCCCTTCTGCTGAGGCTATCTCAGCCGCCGTGACACTACGGACCTGCTCTGGCTCCTGTTTTTCTTCCATCTCTCCTGTCAGTCTCTCTACTTTCACTGTAGCAGGTCTAGGCTAATGGCATGAAAGTGCACATTTTTTTTTTAGCATTTCCTATGGCTGCTTTGGTCATCATCTTCACCTGCCTCAACCTATGTGAATCATTTCAATTTTGCCCAGCTGCCTTTCTGGGGCAAAAGAAACATCCTGATACGTACCTACTTCTTGCTTCTCACCTCAGACCGTAAGCGTTCCACCATCAGCATTGACAGGGATTGTCTGATTCACCTCCATGCCACCTCTCGTCTTCCCAGCTTTTCCCTTCCTGGGCACACCGGGACCTGTGATGATCACAACAACTCATAGGAGAGGTATTTATTGACGGCACCTGGAGGCACTGGCAATTCCTCAGGTCTCTCCCTGCTGCCCACTTCCCACCTCTGCAGGGCAGAAGACAACACTTTGCACTCTATGTGAAGGGGCACTGGGGAGAAGGGATTGCCGGAGCTTGACCCACTTGCTGCTGCAGCGCTATGCCTTTTCCCTCTCTCTGTTAACCATTTTAATGGTTCTTCTGCACTTTTGGATGGCTGATGGATGCGCCATACATAAACCCCCTTCCCCTCACACACACAGCGTGTGCCTGGCTTGCCTAGCAAGATGGTTGGGTTCTGGAAGCACCAGGTGCAGCTGCTGGGACYGCTGGTTGGAGAAACATTTGCCTCCTGAGCCCGTTAATTAGCACAGTAACGGTAACTGTGCTCCATTAGCCAACCCATGTGGTCAAGTCCCCTCCCTGTCCACCAACCTTGCCCTTAATGAGAGCTGGAAGGGGGACACTCACAAAACACTGCCTCAGAATAATATTTGGCTTTGTCCGCGCCAGTAACGAGAGCTGACAGGATCACTACGTCCATTTCTCTTCTAATTAGCACACTTCCAGCTCGGCCTGAGCCAGCAGCCAGAGAAAAGCGATCGGACAACCGTACCGAATCACAAACACAAAGAGGCCCATTCCCCGTAATTAGGTGAGACAATCCCTCAGTCTTTTCTCGGCTGGAGCTTGCCGGTAAGACTCTCGCTGTTTTGGTAAGTCCCAGCAACACAAGTTACACGTCTCCCCAGGACACTAATAAGCCCCTAATTGTCTTCCGCTTCACACGGCTCGTACCATAGGTCTGACTTGGGGGAATTCTTCTAACGAGCGGCAGCCAGCGCTCCCTGCGCCGCAGACGGACGGGCAGCCGCCTCTCGGGCACCGGGAGGAGAAGGGGGACAGGGAGAAATGGCCAGAAAAGCAGCCCAGGCGCTGGGGCCCAGCTACGTGGCACGGGGCTGGTGGCCGGGCAGCAGCCACCCGCTGCTGGGGACAYGGACCTTCTCTACCCTCTCTCCATTGCCACCATCCACCTGCACAGTGGAAACCCGAGTTCAACTCTCTGGCCTGCCTTCTCCTTCCTCGTCTCCAGCGATATACAGGTACCCGCGCTCCCACGCAAAATGCGCCATCAAAACTAAACATTTGATTGCAAAGATTTGCCTTAAGTCTCTGCTAAGGCTCGCTGGGGGCTGCCCTTAGAGGAATGGAGCACCTGGAATGTGCTTCTCTCCAGTGAGGCCATGCTGCGGGTCTGCCTCAGAGCTCAGGGAAGGGGCGTGGGTGTAAACGAGACCCTGTCAGTTCCCGTGGAAGGGAACGCGTGCTGGGTCTCACAGGAGAGGTTTCTAAAGATGCCCACAAAATGATTAAAACCCCGAGAACTTCCAGAAGAAGTTGTGAGGTGGGCAGGAGACCCCAGCTCAAACTCCCTGATCAAAACAAGGCAAAGAAAGACATATACTCCCTCTTACTTTCAATCCCACGCTTTTTTGAAAAACCGTCATCAACCAAATATTTTTCAGCAAAGCATTTTCGCTAATTTTTGAYGACAAGCTAATTTTGAGCAAAATATCTCAGCTGATCCCGTTAAGGATACTCAGGGCCTGCAGATCCCTTTGCCCCTGGTGCAGCTGATTACAAACTGATCCCTCCTGCACATCAGGCCAACCGGCCTCGCCAGAAGTGCTTCGACCCCCAGTTTTACATGTGCTATTCGGCTTCGGTGTGCTAAGCAGGGGGGGAAACGGAAGACAGGGTGACAAACTGATCCATGCGGAGTACAAGAGAAAGACAGGCGCTGATGATTACCTTGAAAGGCAAGTTAGGATAATCAATACACATATATATAAATAAATCAATTAAAACTAGGTATAACTAATAAGTCACTTTAATACAGGGAGAGGAAAACAAAATAAAGGCCACAGAACCAGGCAGCCTGAGCATCCCTGCCCACTTGGGTCACTCTGCTGCTCTCATGCCCCTCATTCTCCTGTAGCTGATGAGCCCTCTTCCTGCCTTTTCGTACATAATCTGCTGCGTTTTGGGCTATTGTAGTAAGTGGAAGAAGGCAAATGGCAAATTTCTGATGCTTCAGAATTAGCTTTAAAATTCTGTCATTATGAGGAAAGTTGTTAGACGTGCCCTGTATTTTTGGGAGGGGAATCTTCCCTGGCATCCAAGTGCCTGCAAGCACAAAATTTAATTACCCTATATTATTACACCTACTCATCAGCTATTGGCCCCAGAGCCAGCCTTTCAAGTGATACAGAACCAAGTCAAGTACTTTGTCCCCCCAGAGATCTGGTCAATAAATAAGGTGCAAGGTCATTCTTATTACCCATTTTTTCTACTAGCAATTAAGTAAGGGCTTTCAAGCTCAGCCCTCTTCCTCTTTTTTGCTCCTTACTGAGGTGTCTATAACAGAGACAGGCAGGGAGCGTTCTGGCTTCACTGGTCACTGATCTGTATTATAGGAATCAGCAGGCAAGCCAGAGGTCAACCACACAAACCCAACAAGAAAACGCCTATTCTGTACACGCATCAGCTGCCTGGAGTCAGTCATCCTGCTCAAAGGGACATGACGGAAGAGGTCAAGTCTAAAAATCGGCAGTTTCAGTAGATGATGAAGTCAAAATGTGAAGAGATCCCGCCATGCTGAAAATCTAGCACAATCTAAATAAAAATGGCATTATTACACATATTCTATGCAGAATGTGAATTACACTCTTTAGAAACTGGATCAGTCTATACTTCTCTGGCCACTTGAGCTTTTAAATATCTTTACGTGGACTTCAAATGATTGGCCACAATTGACTTTAGGATTTTGCATTTCACATCCTCCTGAAAGAAACTCAAAGCACTGATGTAAGGACTGGCTTGCAGAGATAACACGTCTCTAGAATAGCTTTGATTCCAAGAATCACAGTATCACATGAAAACAAAAGGATCCAGTCTTTTCCTTTTCCATTTCCTTGCTTTCCTTTATCTCTCTTTTTTTTTTCCTTTTCTTAACTTTTAAAAGTATCAAGGTTCACCTCGTATGAGGGCAATGCGTATTTGGCACCACACATACAGTATCTTTGGAAGTATTTGGCACACTGGCAGATGTATATGCTGGGATGTGCATGTAGGAACCATGGGTTTTGATATTTCTGTCGTGGGACTTTTTCACTATAGTGATTATAGAAATGCGTTTATAACATTTGCATTTGTTGTTCTAATCATGTTGATTCAATTCAGAGTTTGTTGGTCCATGGGAAGTTTCTGTCCAACTGTGATTTTGCTGGGCTGAAGATACAGAGAGGATCTTCTGGGAAATTTTCTTTCAATGAATTATCTTCTTCTTCTATAGACTATTTAATGACTCTTAAAAAACTGTCAGTACAGAATGGTATATGAAAATGGAGGTACAACATTAAGGAGTAAGGATTACTTTCATGTTATAACTCACTCAAAGACGCAACACATTTCCCTGTTAAGAGTTGTCTTTTTCTTTTGATTGCCTATGTCTAAAAATTTATATTAGTTGAGAAGAATTAGAGAAATGTTTATGCAATGTTACTGAACTTGTGGTAGAACAGGAGTCCAGGATTTCAGACCATATGACGAAGCTGTAACTTATCTTTTTYACATATTGCATAGGTTGATGATGGAATTGCCCAGTATCACTTCCTCAACATGAAGTGGTTGACGTAACTGTCGTCATGATTTGGAAAAAGTGTTGCCTAAGACAAGTTACTGCGGGTGAAGACGAAGTGGATGAGATCAGCTGCATGCACAGACTGCAAATCTAAGCGATGATCCTCTTCTTAGAGATACTCAGAACACGATTTAGCCCATGATGATGTGGGAGAAAACAGCAGAGGAACAAAATATAAGCTGTAATTAGAACTTAGACACCTCCACAGTATGCTCACACTCTGAATACTCTGCAATTTTGACTATGCCATCTCAGAGAGGCTGTAATAGAAGACAGACAATTGAACATTGTGAACATAAGGAAGGTGAACGTAACCATGGAACCAAAAACATAACAGGAGCTGAAAAATCATGAGTAGTGCACAGACAGCAAAGAAGGAAAAAAACAAACAACTGTTTCTGACAATAAAAGAAATGAAAGGTTCAAAATGGAATTATCAGGTAAGCAAGTTTAAAACAAACAATGACTTCCTCCCCCCCCACCCCCCTTTTTTTTTAAAAAAACTTTTCTTTGTATAACTGAATTATGGAACTCGCTGTCCAGGGGCATTTTAGTGGACAGAAGTACAGACAAATTAGGATTAAGACAAATTTATGGAGGGTAGGGTCTACTGTGGACCAGATTCAACTAAAACAGATTGCTGGATGCTGGGTAAGTTACCCTAAAGCAAAATCACTCTGTGTAAGCCTTTTGTTTATATCCTTCCCTATGAGTCTACAACTGTTTATAATCAAAGAGAAGATTACAGATACAATGGACTTGTGATTTGACTTGTAATAGCACCTTACATTTTTATGTAACCTAAAAATCAGTAAGATAAACCAGAATAAGGTTCAAACATTAAGTCTGAGTTGGATTGGTCAATTTTCACTGATCTGTTATTTCTAGGTGACTTGTTGAGGGAAATACGAAGCAAAGTTGAGAACTGTGGTTGTAGGACTGTTCCAAAATAATGTTAATTTTGTAACGGCAAAACACTGAGTTAAATGGAATATTACGCTCTTCAATTGCCAGTGCAACTAGACTTTTATTTTGATAATGATTAATATAACAAACAAGAATTTCTTCTCAGTTGGATTAAACAGCAAAGCATTTGATACTCCAGGACTGAAGCGAATAGCCTTTACAACCGAATATATGTAACACTGGCATTTAAAAGGAACTAAATACATATTGGGTTTATTTCCAAGAACCTCACAGTAACATTTAACATACCAACACTTGAAAACACATTATAAAGCAATGCATTAGCTCAATTAATATTACCAAATCTCGATCTTCTTATACTCTTCATTCCCATCATTTAATTTACCAAAACTTTTTGTTTCAAAATACAGAAGGTTATCGGCAACAAAAAGTCACCCAGATTTTCCTGTATAGATAGATACTGCAGGGATGTCAGGAAGGACATCACTGAAGGAAAAAAATAGGGTTCAAAAGGGTATGAAAACCCTTAGTACCATTTGGATATTGCCAAATATTTATTTACTGGTGGGAACAGAGCATCCACAGGCGAAACCCTGAGGTGGTGGCATGCAGAAGCGTGAAGAAAAGCCTGGGGAAGAGTATTGCCTAGGTGGCTAAGCAAAAGCTTTTGCATCTCAGAGGGCTGTTTTGGTAACCCAGATGAATCTCTGAGCTTTGCATTTGTTTATTATCAAACCACAAAGCAATAATAGACAGATTACAATTCTCTGGCTAACACACAAAAATACATATAAATATTACCAATAAAAAAATACATCACTGACTCATCTCTACAGATGACAAGTACAAAGCCAATAAATATCACAATTCTAAAGCATACATTACTGGCTGCCCTATAGAAGATAAGTACTGCTTATGGTAAAAGGCTTTTTTTGTTAGTTTTTTTTTTTTTTTTAAAACACATGTATGTTACTAAAAACTACCTACAGTCTGAAATTCCTTACTGAACATATCAGAAAATATACATATACTTCCATGCCAGGCTTTCATATCTTCTCCTATATTCCTCCTCCTTTCAAATCTCAATTTCTTAATGTGTTGGATCAACAAATCTCTATAAAATGCACAAACTCATATTGGTGATAYAGGCGAAGTATCCAATTATGTCACATATGTTTGTATATATATATATTATGTATACAGTACACAAATTTAAAATTGCATTCAAAATGTATAATTTAATACTTAAAGCTACATCAACGTCGGTTTGCACCAGCAGGTTTTTTCTCTGTCTGTGAATTATCACTTTCAGCTTCCCTTCACCTGCCTTAACTCCTGTGTTCTCAAGGGACAGAGATCCTGTTAAGTTCTGCCCTGCATAAACTGTGAAGTACAGAAATAAATCCGTTACCTTTAAAATCAGACTCCTGACATTCCTAAATATTCAGTATTTGTGCAAAGGTCTTTCCGGGATGTGGGTTTTAACTGCTTAAACTTAGTTAACAGGAGCTGTCCAAAATGAAACTAGTTCTGACTGGTAATAACCCAGACCACAGACTGCAAACCAAAAGGCCACCAGCATTTTAGTAAAAATTCAGAGAAGTCTATTTGATTAAAAAATCTCCTCCTCTTTATTGCACACGCACCTAAGAGTCTCCTCTCTCTGCAAAGATAGAAGAATGCAATGCTCTAGGGACAACCTATTTCCAAGTCATTTCTCCTCTCACATGTGACTGCAGCCTGGGAAATGACAAGTTTTGAAAAGCCTGCATGCTAAAAATAACATTTCTAAATGGAGAAAAAATCCTGCTCTTCATCCAATGTTTCAATATTATGTTGTAACCTAGAAAGAACATATTTACTAATGCTTAAAATGTTTTCTAGGAAAAGGAAAGAGGATGAAATGAAAAAAATTCTTCTCTTAAATAAAATAAGAAGTCTGAACATGCTCCTTACCTCTTCTCAGGGGTGAACATGCACAAGTGCATTAACAGAAAGAAAAGATATTAAACTGTAAGATTAATAAAGCCCAAAACTGTGTGCTTAATGAAATCAGGTCACAGAAAATACTGTCTTAAAAACTGTGGGTTTGTAGGGGAAGAAAATTTTGAGGTTGCTGTTTTATAAGTAATTAAAAATACCACGCAATGTTATTTTCAGAAGTGTTAAGATTCTGTATRAGCAGACCATCCTTGCAATGTGGCTAACAATCCTGTTGCCCCCTCCTGGAGCGCTAACTGAAAATATCACCACCTTTCAACTTTATAACTTTCTTCAGTTTCTAGCTCTGTAAGAAGCAGAGAATTGCAGTGGACTGACAAAGCTGTTTCTTTGTGTACTGGCAGAAGTTTCGGTAGGGATGTTTTCTTTCATGATACAGTAACGCCTCTTACTCCCTATGGTCTGTCAGTCTTGATTTCAGTAGAGAACCRTTTAGCACCGAGATGAAGCTCCTGGTACACTGAAGGTCTGGAGGTCCTCCTCGGAGTACCAGACACGCTTCTCTGAAGGCAGTGAGTAACTGGAATCTAATGCACAGACTGCACTCAACTTCTACGCTGAAAGCATGTGCYCCTGCTGAACCAGTGCTACCGGTCAATCCGCACCCCAAACTCTGCTCAAATCTTTCAGCACAGAAGTCGCACATAGGAAATCAGTGCATCTAAGACAAAAGACACACAAAAGGGTCAATGCCTCATGATGCACACTGGCCAGTGTCAGATCTGCCGTGTACTTCAAACAGGTGCTGCCACTGAGAGCAACTGAATAAGGACACTATGGCTGTTCACTTTGAAAAGCTTATTAAAACAGGTGACTTTGCCACAGCATGTCAGAGCCGAGTCCTCCTGTCGGACATCTTACGGTCAGATGAAGTCCGAATTCCAATGCAACCAACTGCAGTCCTTGAGACCTGTGTATGCAATACGTCTCCCCTGTAAAGAGATGAGCTGTGGATGCAAAAAGAGATGTTTGCTTCTGAAGGTCGAGAGCAAAAGCTTTGTACTTCTTAGAAGTTCTGGGGTTAATCTGGATCCACAGTACGTAAAATGAYCTAGTTGGGGTATTTTTGTCCAATCTCCAGATGTGGCAGCTACTTTTTGGGTTTCTCTAGGATGTTCAGGAATTTCCCTCGAGTCATTTCTCTAGCTGAAATCAGAAAGGAGGAAAAAAAGATTAATATTTTTAAAAAAAGCCAAGAAACCCAAACAATTGTATAATTTACAGATTTTAACCATAGGATAAGAAATTAATTTAGATTTGTGCTTATACCAATAGTGAGTAAGGATTATTTTATTTATTTATTTTTTAAAGTGGAAAATAAATAAAACTACATGCCAGCTTGAATTCCTGACATCCTAGAAATGCAGGCAGGGCCTGGAATCTTCTAAACTCAGCAATAATTCCCACAGGCTGTCTCATTACATACAATCTATGCTTTCTATTCCTACTGCGTTATGCTCTCGCAGCATCTCCTTTTCTCTGTACTATCCATCTCTGAATGGTGTAATCCAGATCTCCATCACTCTATCTCAGAGCAATTGTTCCTGGATGTTATAATCCATCAGAGATTATGGAACTCTCTCTTTCTCCATTTCAGGATTATTGGTCCCTGGATGCTATGATCTTCAACAGAAATTAGACAGCATTTTCTCTCTCTCAGCAGTGTCAGTCCCTGGATGCTGTAATATAATGGGGTTTATATTCCTTCAATGCAGTTCATCTATGGATGGTGTAATAAAGTAAAGTTTATAGAGCTTTGGTCTTCTCTCTCTCTCTGCATTGTCAGTCCTTCGATGTTTAATACAGCAAGGCAAGGTTTATATGTGTCTCTCTCACTCTTGGCACCATCAATCTCTGGTAGCTGTATTACAGCAGGGTTTACACAGCCACTTTTCTGCACGAGACATTTCTGACTTGTGAGCCCATAAGCTCACAAGCTGGCAGAGCAGCCCTAATACTATCTTTGTCTTGCAATAACAATACAATGCATCAAAGATAACACGATTAGCAATTGAGTCCTGGAGAAAAACAAGCTTCCCACCGGTGCTTCCCTTCATTTCTTTTAAATAAAGGTATAAGCTTTGTGCTGGACTGACAGGCATCAAAACATGGAGGTTTTTATTCACAGGATTGATGAAAGTGTGCATGTTTCCCACACCTAGCCTAGAGAGACTCTGGAAGGAGATGGGAATTCATTTTTTGTTTTATCCATTCAATTCCCGACCTCTCTACTGAGAGGAATAACAGAAATGACAATTAGCATAAAAACTGGAGGTGGGTTTGTTGCTGATGTTGGGTTTTGTTTTGACATTACTGATCAACTGTTAGAACTAAAATGTAATAAAAATGTTCAGCTTAAAATACTCAATATGCACCCTCAGGTAAAGACATTTTTTTATTCTTTACCTAAAGGTTAGAATTTGTGCCCTAAAGCCTCTTCTTTAAATTATTACATTCTAATTTGTCTACCCAGAATTGTACCACAAGGTATTGTCATCAACAAGATCCCTGTAAAACAATTAGTGGTATTATGAACTGTCTGGTACATATTGATATTCATAGGCTGCAAAGTCCACTGCCGTGAGTGGAACATGCTTCAGACTGGCTGCAGCTTCAAGCAGATCACTGCATTATTCACTTGGTTCATGCCTCCAGCTGTGAGTTATATCACTTGGGATCCATTCCCAACTCTGCTGATTCACTGTGAACTACCACAAAAGTACCCATTTGTACCTCTACTTCCCCATCCACAAGATAGTTTGTGTCTCTTAAGTGCTGCTGAAGTGACACATGGATAGAAGGTGCTGCAGAAGGGCAGAGTGGATTGCTATTTTGTCAGGAACTAAGTTGTTACGCATAGAGAACATGATTAAATAAAAATGCAAGTTTTTAAAAATTTCAGCTAGGAATAGATTTTCAGCAYCAGTTCTTTGACACCTCCCTGCGTTGCACCATCAACAGTGCATGGTTTTAAAACACTCCTAACGGAGAAAGCACAAAGCCGAACTGTAGTTGATAGAGCGGAAAGTTTTCCGGAGTGCAAGTCCCATATAGGAGATATACAAATGCATGACAATTCTGTTCCCCCAAAGAGGGCTGCACCCTATAAATCAGGCAGAGCGCATAGAATCCTTCTGTGCGGAGTGAAATTACTGTGGGTTGGGGGTTGCTCCAGAGCACGTGCCCTCCTGTTCACTTGTCATCGGAGATGTTAACATTTCTGATTAATTCACAGACCTCTCATTTTATTCTTCATTCCTTTATCCTTGCTATCCTGTTCTGCTGCAGCTTAAAGATTCTTACCGACCTGCTACAATAATCACCGCCCGCTCCCCCCCCCAACCTGGTGAAATTGTTTAGTGATGCCAACCGCGCTTTTAATTTGCAAGACATCAGACACAGAGGTAATTTATACCAACATCTGTTCATTTCTGACTTCTGAAACAAACTCGCACATGCTGCTACAAAATCCCATTAGGAGCAGGAGACAGCCTTCTGCTATTCTGTATTCCTCTTCTCCTCACATACTCAGGCTTGCATCGGGGCTTTATTTTTAAAGATATGATGCCAAGCTGAAAGAAAGGACCTTACATCTTTGTGTATGTATGAAAATGGCCAGGAAATAACATCCTCGTATCACAAAAAAAATCACAGCCAAACTAAGGGCAAGTTTCCACAAACACTAACAATCTTGTTTTCCCTGCTTCAGCTGCTTCTCTTATCTGCCCAAGAACCACAGTTCAATGTATTCCTGGTAAACACAGGCCAAATACATATTACATGGTACCGCGTTCAACATCTTGGCTATTCCTTCCCCTTTGTTCCTCCTTAATCTGCACTGGAGTCTGATTTGAGCTTGGGTTTTGCACAGAAAAGCCTCTAAYATTAAACTGACTCCTCTGCTCAATATTGCTTCTGACAAATGAATTCTTAATAATGGGAATATCATCTCCAATGGGGCCTTTTGGAGCTTGCTGGCGTGAGGGAAGAGCTTGTGAATGAAGAAACCATCACCCACATTCTAAATATGATTGCAGTCTAAGAGAGATAGCAAAACCTGCCTTATGCAACTACCCAAGGGACCAGCAGAAGCCAGTTCCGTAGTAGAYAGAGGTGGATTTTTTAATTAAAAGGTTGGACAAAACTGTAGTGAAAACCTTAGGGATTTTTTCTTTAAAATGGTTGCTTAAACCACAGACTTCAAGTGAAGAGAGGGCTTGAGTGCCGGTTTCATTGTACCAGCAAACAGACACTACAGAGGCTGTGCAGCATGAAACAGAAACATGAATCTCCATGTCAAGTCACGATTTACAACCTTGCCTATGCTGTGCATCTACTACAATAGAAAAATCAACAATGGATATGATCGCAATAGCTTGGATACAAATTAATCTCACCTACTAGGGAGGAGGAAGAGGATACTGAAGACCACAGAAAAACCACTTTAAGATGTTATCAGCACCGGTTACAATGGAAGTTGAGCGCTTGAATAGACTCTTTCAGAGAAATGTATTGAAAAATGGTATCAGGCTATTATAATTAACAGAGAATGCTATACTGTACGAATTAAGTTTGCTGCCAAGCAGATCTCAAGAACAGGTATTGGGTAGGAAAGGCTGGGGCTGAAAGGGGAAGGGGAGATTTCTACTTGATAGGRGAGCAGAATAAGGTTTAATATAATCTCCTCTTTAGAACTTCAATCCCTCAATCCCRCATTTAGCCTTGTTTCCTGGGGCTCCTTTTCTACTACAATTGTCCCCAAGMTGCCTCTCCGCAGTAAATTTTGTGGTTGCTGGTTGAAAAGATTCAGTAGTACAGATTGATTTCCCACAAGTGAGGAGATGAGGGATTACCAAAAGCAGTCCTGGTTAACAAGATTGGGTGCAGAATCTCCTGCTAGAGCAGCCCACTCTGCCAGTGCTTTGCATCCTTTCACTATGACATATGGGTTTCATTACACAAAGATTTTCCTGATTTTAACTTGGAGGCGATTACATTGGAAACTCAGAGCTATCTTTACATCTGTAGCAATTTAAAGGTTAAGTAACTTTAAATCRAATGACAAAGACTCATAATGTTTTTTTCTCGATTGAAAATGAAAACTGCTGTTCCGGATATTCCTTCCGGTGACAATTTAATTAGAAAAAAAACACCGCACTGGAGATTGGGGTCCAGCCTGATTGCTCCCCGTAAAAAGCCTTCTCACACATATGACAGCACAGGACATACTGTGTCATAAGGTCTGGATAGCCAGGAAATAATGGAAGGATTTACCGCTATAAAATCAGCAAAGAAAACAGTGATTTACACTTACATAAGCAACTTTCATCCAGAAGAATTCCTAAACAACACACATATGTACACACTTTTTTAACATAATATACACTTAAATGCAAAAGCACAACACACTTGGTGATAAAGTTATGTAAAAGATATATGTGACAAGCTGTATTTATCACACATTTATCATGATCACTACACCTTCCACTGCTTACTWCTTCTGGGCTTATCTAAAAATCTCAAAACAAAGCCTGTGAGCATCTTCAAATCATAGATATTTTAAAATGAAGTCACCCACTAAAGAAGCATTTCTCTGCCTCTCCCCCAGCTGTRCAACTTACAGGACAAATTTGACTGTGCTCCTCCTCTGACCTGAAAATGTAGCCGTGTTGAAATCTAAAGGTCTTGCTACTGAAAAGAACTGGAAATACAATTAATGCCCTGTGAACAGAACATGKTTTTAGTCCTGAAATGTCTTGTAGTATCAAACTTTGAATGCTACATTCTTGACTACAAAAAGGTTATTTTAGGCACTGTCATACTTTGTTAGCTTATCAGTTATTCCTCTCATTCAGTTTTATTTACAGTAATTGAAGAACTTGTTTTTCAACACGAAAGGATTCCTTTAAAGTACTAATCATGCACCCTCAAACTACTGCTGTGTCTTAGGACTGTACAAAAAAAAAAACCAAAAGGGTTTATTTCTGAAGGACTATCAGTGGAAATTAYCAGTTCAGGGCAAAGAACATGAATTGCAGAGAGACAGCAGAACACTCCTCTGGTTTTTAACCCTTCTACCACAAGGGTCTGTTGCATCAGAAAGTATTTCTTTTGCCTGAGACACAATATTAGGATAAGGAGACACAACCATTCTTTTTCCTAGTTGGTAGGACATAAAAAAGGCCTAGAGGCATCTGCCTGTGAGTAACTGTGGGAGTCTTGCTTGACTGGACTTGTGAAAGCCACATCTTTTAGCTGGGCTCAACTAGTATTGCATTTGGAAGGGAAATAAAAAATCAGTCACAGGGGTGGGGGGGAGTGAAGRCAAAAAGTCAATCTAACACCAGCAAAAATATTTAAGATTGACATTATTACTAAACWGCCCTCAAAGAAAAAAAGAGGCTTATTTCAGACAAGACCAACAGAGTATTATTACCCATCCAACATAATCTGAACTTCTATCAGAGAGATCTGTATGGACCACTTTCTATCTCGAGACCAGATCCCCAAAATCCTACCACCACCTGGATGCCTGCTGGCACCAGCTCACTCCTCTTCCTTCATAAAAAGAGCTCCAATTACTCTGCTAACTGCGTACTTCCATAACGTAATTGCCAAATGAACTGCTACTTGATGACTGTGGACCTTTGACAAATACTTATCAGTRAATGCTATACCAAGCCCAATTTCATAAAGAGCCAGAACTGCCATCTYAGGAGAACAGTGGTTAGCAAAAGCAATGTCAGTCGCCTTTACTGAAGGTAGAACTGGCACATGCAGATACTCAGACCTGTGCTTCAGGAGCATTTACACTGAAGACCAGCATAATCATCTAGCACTCCTGAAACACATTTTTCAGGTAAGATGACAGAATCGGCATAAACCTCCAGGTGGAATAAGCTTACGTTACCGTGGCACCTTTCAATAATCAATATCAAAGCACTTACAAAGTTTATCAAGYTGCACAATATTCTTGAGACATACAGTGATTTAATTCCTGTCTTACAGATGGGGTCACAGCCTCAGTAAAGAGTGATGTACAGATGGATACTAAAGGAGTCAGCAACCGCGCTAGAATTCAGGCTCTGAAAGATGAGCTCTGTCAAGTCTTGCTGCAGCATTTTAAAATATTAACACCACCCTTGGTACAAAACATCACCATCCTTCCCTTGGTGAATGAGACAGCAGAATCTGCCCTTTCTTCAGCTGTAGTTCACAGTCTGGCATGACTTGTTTTGAAATGCCAAAGAAGGTGGGGGCTTGCACAAAACCAGGCTGTGAACCAGAGCAGGTGAGGCACACGGACCRCTTCTCCCAGTGTGCTATGAAAACAGTCATCTCTGACAGAGTAGTGGTAAATAGCTGAGACTGATAAAGTTTTAAACCACTGAAACAGTTTAGTGAGTGTTAGCTAGAGCCTTAAGAATTGGAATCAAATACCTAACGCTTTCCTGAATCATGAAATCCTCATGTAACCTCTTTCCACCTCATTTTTCTCCACCCGCAGTAGAGGTGTTTTATCATATACCTGATAAGAGATCTCAGAGATCATTCAGGATTATCCAGAATGGTGATAACAGATCTGCTGCAGATTAAGATATCCTCAAAAACGTTATTGTTGCTATCAATAAATACTAAAATTATATCAGCTATAAAAAAAAAATCAGATTCCTTCTCCTCTGCAGAATAATTTACCTTGTTCTCCTAATCAGATTTCCCCACCATTCTGTTTGCACTCAGCTGCAAACAATCATGTTCACAGAGCTTCAAATGCAAAAACTACAAACAGTATTCATTCACACACAGATGGGGAAAGCCAGTCAATGAAAACACTCGAAGCAAGGGGCAATGACATCCCTGCCAATGCCCAGGGAGCTACTAAACTTACGTTCCAGGTCACGGATATTAGGATGTACAGATATTTTGCCCCGACTGACCCCCATATTAAAGGAAACTCTTACAGTACCCTCCCACTTCTAGAGCTGCCTGCGGCCAACATCCTGTAGGGCCAAAGACCTGATCCCTTTGACCCCCAAAGCAGGGAAAGAGTTACATCTTCTCCCTGCGAAGCCAATAAAAACCTCTCTTGATTATAATTTAGATAAGAGCCACTGGATTGAATAATAATGTCTGAAACTCCCCTGGCTGTTTCACCTTGAGACGTCCATCACTGGGTTAAACATGATGCTAATTGCATTTGGATTGATTAATTTCTCTCACTCCTGTCTATTCGAATAATGCTTAACAAAATAATCACAGCACCCAGAGCCAAATCTTCTCCGTCAAAGGAATGAAGCCATCAGAACCAGCAGAGATGAAAGAAATGAAGATGACCCGTAATTACTGCTACGGTGATATCATTACCATATTATAGAAAATGAGTGTACGTGGGGGGAGCGGGGGCTGCGATTATTATTTATTTTTTAATGGAACCTCACATCCCAAGAATACAGATCTGACACAGTGGAGCATACAGAAATACAGAACTAAAAAATTATTGTGCATTAAATTGCAAAATACAGTGAACACTGGGACTCTAGATGCATCGAGTGTCTTGTACTGTGAGCTGCTGTTTATTCACTTCACTATTTTTTCATTGCAATAATACTTTGCATATGACTAGCATAAAGATTTAAGATGCCTACCTTCCCAAAAAGATCCTCAAGGATCTGCAACATAACTCACCCATAACCCTGATGCTAAAGCCATTCTCCTTTAATATCATTACAAGTCATCCTACTTTGAACATTGGCATTCAGATTTTTAAACCACAAGACCTAACTTGATGCTCAAAGAAAAGCTAGCATGGAAGAAATTTCTATTCTTAAATGCTGATTCCTATCTGAAGGCAGTTAAAAATTCCATCACCAGCCGCAATAGATCACTTTCAACCATTAATTACACTGGTTCTGTAAAGATATCAAATGTATCAAGTCTGGAAAAATTTAAACTAGGATTTAAAAAAAAAAAAACAAACAACCAAAACCACAACCCTAATATCCAAAAGGAAGGCCTTCTGCTCCCTTTATTCTCCAAAATACACTCCCAAAGCCCCTCTCATTTGAGAAACAAATAGCTTGGCAATTGTATAAAATCTTCAGACACCTGTGCACTGCAATTCTAATTGTGGTTTATACAGTTCACTTCTCTCAGTGCTGCTTATGTCTGCCCCCTAGTCTCAGACCGAAGACAAAAAAACATACACAACTAGCAGCTTAAAATATTTATTCTGGAATAAAGCCAAGGTCAAATACACAAAAAAATTTCACACGCCAAAAATGTCAAGACCTAAGACCAGGCRCTGACTCATGAAGCTAATTAAACACAGAAAAATGATGTTCAAGTATTTTATAAGGCTTAAAGTTTAGAAAGAAATTCAAGTTATGCTTGTAATACTAAAAACAGTATGAAAGGTAATTTTATACCAGAGTTGAGAATATTTTCAAGTATATTTGAAAGGAACTTCACTAGTGTAAGTTATCACTGGAAGAGCTACAGCTTGGGAGAGCTTTGACCACCAAGTCCCACAGATGTTGGAGGTAAATAGTGGGACAGAAATATGGCATGTTTTAACAAAAGGCACTCTAAAGGTCTTTTTTCTACCTGCTTGTACCAAAAGGAAAATAATCTCTTCCTCGCCTCCCAACCCCTGTGGAGGACCAAGAGTTCCTGATGATTTAGGTTTTCTCACCACAGTATCTCGAAGAGCAATCTTCTTTATCGAGCAACATGGAGAAATGAGATCAAAACTGTTTGCTCAAGAACTCTTGAGCATAAAACACACGAAGAAACTAGGTGGAGAGGTCTGTACTGAATATACGCACACAGCTGGGTATGAAAGGTTTCTGGAGGTGAATGGACCCTTCTCAGAAGGCATGCAGGCAGAGCGCTGCCCAGGCTCCCACAAAACAGTCCACCATGATGTGGTGCCCCTGCCTACGCTGGGGAGCAGGTGTTTACCGGTTGGGAGCAAAGCAGGTGAACCCTGAAAGGAACAATTTTTTCAAGTCTTATCAGTGGCCAGGGCACACAGGCCACGGCAAAATCTGAGCCCAGGAGCCAATAGAAGCAAAGGGATTAAGAGTTATTAGGAGTAGGGAGAATTACATATTTATAGTACAGTTACTGAAAAATAATCATGTAATGATTATGTAAGTACCTATACTCCTTTTGGCTAATAATGTTGGGATACAAGCTGTATGGTTATGCAAGCCAGGGTACACAAATCCAATCAGAAGACATCAAGGCATGTTTACAGGAAGGCTTGCAGCTCTGGTTCAAGAACGGTACGGTTTCCTTGACCTCCAAAAGGCAGAAACAAGACCCTGTCAGTAGGTTAGCTAATGGCTTGAGCTGTGAAGCAGAACTGAATTTTTAAATTTAACTTCTGTCAACAAGCTTCATGGGAAGAGATATCTGGATGAAAGAAGCTTATACTATGGTAGTCTGTATTTATTTGTCCAGAGGTATGTCTTCACTTTAAAAAGCAGACTAAATTTTTTAAATGTTTTCTAATCCCAAGATTCCTTATTGAAACATTTTTCCATGTAGATGACTGCAGCTCTTGACACGGCAATGAATTATCAATATTGAAGGTCTCTATGAAAAGAAGATTTAAGCTTTTTATGACTGAACCAATATTATTTGATTTACACATGAAGTAAACCAAGATTCCTTTTGCCATTAGTACAATGATACAACGTGAAATTACACAGAGGACTTCTATAATTTCAAAAAATCCAAGCAAAAAGTCTGTATGGGCAAATACAAGTAAACGATTGAAATCTCAGTGTTTCAAGGCCAAAGTCTCAACCTTAGTTAAACCAGAATTATGGAAGAGCCGCAATATGCAGTTTGTGGATTGCAGAAGAAAACCTTCACGATTGCCTCCATAATTTTATTCTTTCCTCCACATGAATCAAAGGCACTTTCTTTAATGACTACCCTTGTCCCTATCCTCATCCTTCCCAGTACATTCACTGCTTGCTTTAGTCCAGCTTTTTCAGTTATACTACTGACTAGTTTCATGCGCTCTACCCGCCACAATCCTCTTCTCCTGGCAACAAAACCCTGACCTGAGGAATATTTGAAAGTCTAGAAGAGGGTTCAGGGAATTCAAAACCATCTTTACCAACTCTAAGTTGGTCACAAGACATCTGAGGAAATGCACTGATTTAGAAATGTAACAGTTTTTACAGCATCCAAACGCTACTAGAGTCAAGTTCAAATGAATAGAGAAAAAATGTATATTTGGAAGAGTTAAAAATCATGGGGAAATTGTTGTTAGAGAAACTATCACTATTTTAATCTGACCTACTTGATAACAAAATTGTAATACCACTCAGGGCTGTTTAGAATAGATATTAAAATATAAACAATGCAGGCTCTGCTATAATTACTACCATTTAGCTGTTAATGAGCTCGAAGTCAACTAGGCAAGGCCCAGTAAAAGCAGATGTAAAAGATGCACCCAAAAATAAACCCTCCCAGACCCATGAAGAAATGTGAGAACATTTTTCATAAACACCCTCACACTTCCAGTACCCATGGGTTTTGAAGAAAAGCTTAGACATGATTCAAATATAAGAAATACAGAGATATCGGAGTCTGCAGATATCTCCTGAGGGTAGCGGCGAGAATAAACTCCAGTTTCTTGAAATCCAGAAATAAAGCATACTCGCCAACTGTAATTCCTGAAAAAACAACCCAAAACAAACAAAACATTATTTTTCACCCCAGAAGGTCTACTGAGAGCAGCCCAGTAAGCTTTGGTACTCTTTTGCTTCCAAAAATGTCTTCATGTTTATTCCCAGTCCATGCATACTGCTGTTCTGAGGCCATGTCTACCATTACCTTCTTTTCTTATGACAGCTGAATACAGTGCCATAGCTATCTTTTAATGAGCAGACTAGTGTTCTTCATCCATTACTGGAAACCAAGAACAGAGGCACTGCAATAAAGCAGAAGGCAAACCATCTACAAGACAGCTCAGAAAGTAAAGCAGAAGGTGGTGATGGCCATGAGGAGTGTCCATAGATTTAGTGACTGGTGAGATTGGTCTGAGGGTTGAGGGGCATTGAAGAAGCATTGGAAGTCAGGAGAACCCAGAAGACTCCATGATCCAGTGACAATGGGACTATCACACATATTTGGAGGCACAGCAGAGTAGGCGAGGTATAAGTAAAAAGAGGATATAAGGAAAAAGTGATCAGTGAAGAAAATTTAATCTACGAGAAGAGAACAGATCAAATGATAAGGTATACAGTACAAGATCATATGAGGAAAATTGTGCAGAATTAGAGAATCATTCAGGTTTGAAAGGACCTTGGCAGGTCAACCTTCTGTTCAGAACAGCCAGGCTGCTCAGGGCTTTAGTCAGTCAAGTCTTAAAAACATCCATGGTTGGAGACTGCACAGCCTCTCTGGGCAATCCTTCCAATACTTGACTGCACCACACTGAAACAGTTTTCTCTTGAATCCAGTCAGAAATCTTCTTGCTTCAATTTATGCCTGTTGTCTCTTGTCCTTCCACCATGCAGCACTGTGCAGAGCCTGACTCCATCTTCTCAATAACCTCCTCACAGGTACTAGCAGGCAGCTATCAGGTCCCTAAGWMGTCACCTCTTCTCCAGGCTGAACAAGCCCCATTCCCACGACTCCTGTTCACAGGGCAAGTGCTCCCCCTGATCATCTTGGTGGCCCTCTGCTGAACTCACTCCAATTTACCAATGTCTTCCCTATGCTGGGGCATAGAGGACACCACTGGATGTGGCACTGCAGATGCAGTCTAATGGCTGCTGAGTAGAGGTGGACAATCACCCCCCTCGATCTACTGGTCGTGCTTCTATCAACAGATGTATACACAATCCTACATTCCTTTCCCAAATATTACCTACCTGCTACATTCCTGTTCAACACTGTTTCGTAGCCTCTAACTCTCCACCCAGCCACTGCTTTGCCTATTGTTCCAGGAAACCTGAGCACCACAGTCAAGAGTCAGTGCACTTCGTGCCCTGAGACAGAGGAGGAACTGTCTCCTCCTCCAAGTTTCATATGCATACATTAGTAAACAGAAATTGTAAGAATTTTTTTAAATTAATATGCTCTCTATTTTCAAGTAAGCCAGGTACTAGGCGTGAAAATCTTGAGGCAACCTAAAGAACTATCTGTTGAAAACCAAATGACAGCTTGGCCTGCTACTCAGAAACATCCATCACCCAGCCCTTTTCTGTTGGGATTTGTGTTGAATGACGTCTTCTGCAGGTTAACAATTAGTTTTTAGCATAAGAGTCCTGTGTCATCGTCGTCATCTCCCCAGGAGAGAGAAACAGGCTGAGTGATTTTTAGATTATATGCTCTGATAAGACACAGGCTCCTGACTCCCTGTGTGCTTGTGCCATGAAGGCCACCTGCTCTATGGAGCTGCCACCGGGGACACCCTCCAAAAGGTTTAATAATAATGTTCTCTCTAGAGATGTAACTCAGAGCATGCTCTGAATTTACATTCTATATCGCTGACTAAAATCTTGTATATAAAATCCTATCAACAGATAGGATGTAAGACCAGTTGCTAAAAAAAGAGCAATACAGTATATTGTGGAAATGTTATTTCCTATTAAACAAGAATCTGTCAGGTCTGTAGTCATAAAAACTGTAAATGAACACAAGAATTGACAGAGCAGGGCAGATCACTGATCTACCCAGTCAGGTATCCTGTCTGACTGCACCCAATATCAGAAATATCACAGGAAAAAAAACAAACAAGGAACCCCATTATGAAGACATATGGAATAATCGTCTCTGAAAGATTCCTCCTCTTCCTAAGTGCTTGTTTTATATCCTGAAGCAGTTGATATTTCCCACTTCATTTTATTTTTATTCTGCTGTAACTAGAAACGTTCTCATCATCCATTTAATTGCCTGATTCCTTTTCAATAGATGCTAAGTACTTGGTCTGGAAAAAAAAAAAGAAATCCCAGTGTGGCAGAAAGTTCCATATCGAATTATTCATTGTGTAAAAAGCATTCCTTTTTGCTACTTTTAATCTGACTGCCTTCCATTACTTTTTTCTGAACTCCCCCCCTCTTATTCTTTCCAGGGTTGGGAGTCAATAGGAATTTTCCATTTATCTTCTCAATTGTAGAGATGTAAAATAACAACTGCGCTACCTTTCAAAATCAAAAACATCCATTTTTTTTCACATTCTCATGAAGAAATCTCTTGATTTATAAGCAGCTCTCTAGAAATGCATGGTGTATTTTACACTATCTTGAAATTATTCCTACCAAAAGACTGCCTGAAGTGACAGAGTATCTAAAGTTACAAAAGAGAGGATGAGACTTAGTTCCCTTCTGGGAAAAGATTATGAAACCTTATGCAGAAATATCGGTTGTAAAGCGCAAATAATTATTAAAGTCAAGCAGAATAGGTGGGAAACAGCACAATAATTTGCTGTGTCTTAGAGCTTCACTCAAGCCTGAAGACATACAGGGGAATCTGCTCTGCTTCACCCTGCTGACGACTGTGCTTCCACCTGGTCGTTCTGGACCATCCCAGGAGCTCAGGAGGCTTGAGAGCTACATGCAAAACATGGTTAAATGCTGCCACATTCACCAATTGCATACAAACTCCAATTACTTTGTGTAACTAAATTCTCTGGCAAGTTCAGATAGATTTGTCATGAAAATTCTGCCAAACAGGAAGTTTTTTAGTTCAGAAACATCAAAATCCTATTAAAAAACACCAACATACAGAGTATCAGAACAACTTAGCATAACTATTTTTATCAGTCCAAGTATAAAGAGCTATCAAGTGAAGTTGGCCCAAGTACAGATCCTTGTGTCACCACCTTCTATTCAACTCAACTTATGCCAATTATTTTGAAACCTACTCATTACAAACCTATGAAAGAGACAAACCTTTGTTAAGGAAAAAAACTACACCTGTGTAGGTTAACTAAAACTTTGTGATTACAAATGCATATGAAGATCATACTTAATTTGTTAACTTTCTCAGACTTACTTAACCAGAAGTAACAGTAAATTACAGTTACTTTACAACTTCTTGAAAAAAAGATTTTGCTATTTACATGACACAAACCATTTAAACATTATGGCCCTTCAAGCAGCCTGCAATTTATACAGAAAGTGAAGGTCCAGACAAATTTTACTCCACTCTCTCCCTTCTATTTTATAATAGAAGAAAAAGCAAGGCTGTGACTAATTGTTGACACATTTGAACTTCAAGTATGTCCTCTTCTGTTGCTGATAATAGTTCTGCGATATTATTTTGGTGTCAGAAAGCATTATCTCAAATACAACAAGAGTTGTGTTACTTATACGTAAGGTTTTCTTTGATAGATACAATTATTGGGCTAGAATGACAGCATGCCCCAGCAGACAGCACTTTAGCCTGCAAATGGAAACCTGGTGTCTATTCCTGATGCAGTCATTCCTGCTATGTGACTTCTCCATCCATCCGTTAGGTTCCCCCACCCACGAATTGGTATATATCTTTCTCTGTCAAGTTCCAAGATTCAGGGAATAGAATTATGAAACAAGGAAATCCCATTTTAATCTCACGAATAGCGTTTTAGATCCAAGGCCTAGATCCATGCCAACTAAATTAAGGTTCCAGCCTGAGGTGTCTAAGTTGAGAATCTCATATAAATCTACAGAAAGATACAAATGCCCCCAAAACAGCAGTTCAGCTTAAGATCTGTCTGCGTGTACAGCTTAGAGTGATTCTACTTCTGATTTGGAGAGTCCAGGTAGGTGTCAGAAGGTAACAACTGCGGACACTGGCCCCAAATGTCAGGCATATCTTTTTGTGGCATTTCCTAGAACTGCTTTCTTAAGCAGTTGGTCAAAAGAGCCTTGAACACTCCTGCAGAAGACTGTTTTTATGTCATCAAAGCCCTTCAAGGAATACTCCACAAAGTTTAGTCCATACATATCTGCTGTTAGGACGTGTAATGCTGAAGTAGAGGAAGCCAACACGTTCAACGAAGTGTCAACAAGAAGAGAAGAAAACAGCCAGGATGCTAGCTTGACAAATACCTTTACATAAATACAGCTAGCTTGCAATGCTGATGTACATCTTGTATAATTATTTTGATGCCTGGAAGTTCTTGTTGTTGATCAAGTACCCACTCTGCTACATGGTGTACAAACGCAGGACAAGTTATTTCTGCCCTAAGGAGCTTAGGAGAAACACTATATAAATAGAGACAGACAATAGAGGTACACAGTTAAATGAGACAACACTGAAAAGTATCACACTCACAACACATCATCTTAACAGTTATCAACATTTCTATACATCCTGTACAGCAGGTGGCAGGAGGATAAGCTAGCTCCCTGGATGTTTAGAGTATGCCTCCAAAGTGTGCAGGGAAAACAGTTTCTTAGAAAACACAGCAATGGCTCATAGTCATTTGCATTCTTGACAGACTGGAAACGTCTGTTGTCTTTCTGTTACTGGATGCAGCATATTAGATAAAGCACCAAAAAAAACATGAAGAGAAAGAAAAGTAGTTTGATACAATACCAATGTGTGTGGAGAAACGTATGGAGATCTTGATCACAGTCAAAATGATGAGCTCATCTTTGCGAGTGGAACAAGATTTGTTAACATCAGAGTAAAAGATTCTGGAAAAGGTGTAATATTATAAGTACTTGGATAAGAGCTGTGTGGATAGATAGGAAAGGTTTTATTCCACAGGTGTTAGAAGAAAAATGGAAGAAGATTTAGGTTATAGCTTGGATGCCTGGACTTACTGGAGAGTCAAGCATTATAGTTGGTCACAAGGCTAAACGAGGGACAGGACAGCAGCAGTGTTCACAGTCATCAAAAGAGGAGTCACAGACAATTTGTTTGGGATAGGAGGAGGAGAGAGTAAAAAGCTCCGGTTTCCACATCTACTCCGGTCCTCAGATATGAAGGAAATGAAGGGGCTGGTGGAAGGCATTTTTAATCCCATAGGTCCTAGAAAGGTAGCAACGTTCATTAGCTCCCAATGTGGTCTAAATACTCTGAAATGTGTACGTTGCTAACTCACAGTCACAATACAGAACAATATATAAACGATATGAGGCAAACAAAGCCATGCTACATAGTTCTGACATGGGCATTCATGCTAACTCCACATGATAGTTGTGGTTCATGTACATAAATGTTATCATTTCTTTCAAATTATTTGGCTGCTCAGGAGTAATAAAACACTACTTTGCATGAGTACAGTAATGCTTGTACAGAAATGATATTAAACAGCGTATTTATTGAAAAGAATAAAGACAAAAGAATACAGAGAAGACAGGAAAAAAAGATAAAGTACTACAGAACTGACATTCTCTTCATGCATAGTAAAGATTTTTCACTTCTCAGCTTTGTTGCTATAGCCAGTTACCATTTGAATCATTTCACTACTTCTACATCCCACTGTCCTCATGGTTTAATTAGAAGCTAAGTGATACCCACTCTAAATATCATCAACATTCACAATCTCTCCTCCTCTCAGTGACCCACATGCAAAGGGCCTACAAACTGCTATTGTCATCAGCCTAAGAAATGCCCTTCACTGGGACAGATGTTGCCACTGGCTTGAAGAACCTGTGCCCTCTCTGGGAACCCAGCAGTAGGTCTGAGCTAGTGAGTACCATGGGACTACTCAAAAGCATGAGTGCTTAACGTTGCCTTTGGTGCTGAACTTGCTGAAAGATCACTGCTTATTTGCCCACATGACACAAATATCAAGATGACTGGCAGACAAGCAGATGGGCAGAAAAACAATGTAAGTCATGAAAGAGAAGTCTACTAAGAGGGCTTGCCCAAATGCTAAAAGTTTAGAGGCATACTGTGAAATCCTGAAAACGGATTTTGTTGCAGGGTACAGCACACCAGCCTTAAATTCCTTTCTTGTTAATCCATGGATGCGTTGGCTTTTGTTTTACCCACTAGGCAGGGGACACTCAAAATCCTCATTAGGAAGTGATCTGCAGCTGTACACCAGAGAAAAAGGAAGAGTACAGCCTGTAGGATTTCAGATTTCAGTTAAGGCACTGCTTAGCAAGAAGAGAGAGCAGCAGCTACATTTTCAATGCCATCTGCTGGATAAGATGGACAACTCTAATAAAGGTTAAAAACCACTGTTTTCCATCTATCATCAGCAACACATACCAACAGCTCCCTCCTCTTCATACCTTACCTAAACAGAGATCAAAATTGAAGTTGTCTTAATAAGCACTTCTTATTCCCCACACTCTGTCAATGCATCCAAGAAAGCAAATAAGCCAACAGTTATGAAAACATTCAGATGCGTAAAAATGACTGCATGTTACTCCTGCTGAGAATGCAGGAGGTTCTGACAGGGGAAAATATCTTAAATTAGATTTGATGAGAAGAGCCTGATGCCTCTGTTGCAAAACATGTTTCTGCACTGGGCCCATCTCATTTCCCATCCTAGAACAGCTAATACTTCTTTCTGAAGACAGCAATGAAAAAGTCACAAGACAGGAAGGTTTTTTCCTCTTGCCTGAAGAGTATTTTTCCCACTGGAAAGACCAACAATTGGCAGTGTTCACTCAGCTAAAGGAATAGAAACAGACCTGTACGTCACAATAAAATGGAACAGACCACTACTTTGAAGAGACCGGTAACTTCTATTGCTAAGGAAGTCCAACACAGAAAATATCCTAGAATTTTAAGACAGGTATTTATTAATACAGAGTGAATAAAAGGTCCGCTTGATCCTGAAGATGAGGAACAACTTTCTGACTTTTGTGAATTATAACTTATATTCTGGTTATTCAAACTGCAAAGCTTCATTGAATGTGTCTCAACTGTTTGCAGAAACCACTGACGCTACAGATATCTGAAATTTCTCATAAAGGACATCTGAACACATTCCTCTTGTGATAGTGGAACCAAAAAACTTCTGGATACTCTGGTGGAATGACCCTCTTGGTCTATCATACGATTTTAACAGCCTATTGGATCACCTGGATTCAGTTAAAAAGAGAGAGAGACATGAAATGGGGTCTGGCATGAGGTTGATATAATTCGTATAAAAGATGAAGCAACAGATTGCACTCCCAGGTCCTCAAATACAAAAATCATACTTGCTGACGTAAAAAACCAACAATTGTTAATAAACAGATATTCTGCTCTTCAACACTCCATATGGCAGTCTGCTGGATTAAACACCAGCAGAGTGTTGATCACTCTAAAAGCTCATATTGAGATGATCTGGAAAATCTGTCTATCTACAATTTATGAATTCTGGTTAATTTAATTAAAATGCTGCATCACTAAGTGCCTTAATATGTGGAAAGCCATAAGCTTGTGAGGTTCCTGGCACATGCCTGCTTTCAGAAGAAGCTACAGAACAAACTAGCAAGGGTCTTCTTTTTAATTTGGGATACGCAAAGTAAGATTCCCGAGCTACAAAATCAGTCTAAGTTTACATGCAGGGAGAAGAGAGCAGAAAAATCTCCAAAATAGGCAGAGGGACAGGTGATGCAGTAAGGCTAAGGATGCCAGTAGCATGAAAGAAACAAGGACAAAGGCTGTCAAGGCACTGGTGACTTCTTTGAAAGGGGCCAGCCAAAGTTAAAGGAAACTAGATGGGTTATAAATAGTTAGCAGACTGAGAAATGAAAAGAGAGGGGTGGGGTTCAGGAGAGCAACTGTCCCCTTGCAAGGGGACAAAGGCCAGGAAGTCCCAAGAGAGAAGGAGCCCCTGATCAACATGCTTGGCCAAAGGTAAACCCAATGCTGTAATCTACCTTTTCCAAGGGAGGCTTGAGAGCTGGCTTCTTCTTAAATTGAGACAGGCTACAGCACATACACAGCCAATTAATGCAATTTAGCTAAGGGGTGGTACCTGTTCATGTTCAATTTGGTGCCAACACCATGAAAGAGAATACTTGAGGCTGAGCCAGCTTAGAAATTTTTTTCCTTCCTAGAAGCATGGCTGGATGAAAGAATATAGATATTCCCAACCCAAAAATCCTCTGACAAAAGACAAGTGAGTAAACTGCTGGGATGTGGAAGCAGATGATAGTTTGGGAAACAGATGGAAAACCTTTTCCACGTCTGCAGCAGCTCTGAGTTAAAGGAAGCTAAGGCATTCCTGGTATGCTCATTACTGTCTCTGGAATGGACCTGTGTATATTAATACTTTTCTTACACTTAGTAATAGCTACTTTTTTTCTTCCTAAACCAAAGATGATGGTGCTGGGTTTAGTTCTTAGCAGCTGAAGCTGAGGATGCAGCATCAAGGGTTTTTCAGGCATGACTGCTACAATTTGAGGAGTCTGAAAAGAGGAAAGTGRTGTTATCAGGGAGATGTCATGGAAGAATAGACAGAAGCCCCCATGTTACTACTGTCTCAGTCCACAGTAATTCAGCAAAGCATAAATCCTTTTTTTCTCTTTGCATTCTCAAAGCTATCTAGAGTAAAGAGAAAAAATTCTAGAAGGAAGGAACAGCAATTTTCCCCAGGAACACATTAGTTTAGGCTCATTTCTTGTTAAATGTTAAGCAGAAACAATTTTGGATTTTGTTCTGCAGAATGATCATCTTATTTGGAAAAAGAGGAGCAGTCTCTCTAGTATGGCACTCGGTGCCCTACCTGTACAGGCAGATGAGGTTCTGCCTGCAAAACCCTGGAGGATCTGCTGACTTTCTGCAACAGAGGATAGGGCATGCAAAGTTGTGAAGAAGGCCTGATTGCATTCTACGTCTAGCACAGTAGTATAAAGGAAGACCATCACCCATTAAAGGCCACTTCAGCTGTATTTCTACAATTCATTGAATGACAAGAAAGAACACTGACATTTCACAATGCACACCCCTATACTAATCTTTCCCATAATGATAAAACTCAGAAAAATTGATCTGGAGTAAATAAAAAACAAAGCCATATGCTTAGAGAATAAAACCCATTTTAAAAAAGCCCAATCACATTTACATTTCACTCTCCTATATCATCTCTATGCTTCCTCTAGACTATTTCCAACTACTTTCCAGGACATGTGACTGAGCATGCTGGAGCCAAAGTTAATTATTTCCATATCCAAATACAAGAGTACTGATCTTCTATACTATTACAAGCATAAGAGCCAAGAAAAAGTGCCTAAGACAGAAAGCAAGGTGGGAAAAAACCCCTTCCTTCCCCTAAGTCTTCTCTGCTTCAGAGAGACCAAGCAGGCTGGTTTCAAAACAAGAGCAAGTGATATAACCAAACAAAAGCAGATCTGAAAGGTGAGCAAACCCCACAAGCCACACAGTCATTATTATTGTGTCGGAAGCACACTTGTTAAAAATGTATATTTTAATTTTCTGTATTGCTAAAGGTCCCAATTTGCCCAGGGATCTAGCTAAGCTGCCATTTTCTACCACGACAGAGTCTAATCTTTATTTAATGGATTTAGCATCTATCTTCACTAGAGTGGTCTCTAAGGGAAAGGGGAGGGGAGTATGAAGGGGCATGAAGGGATGATCAGAGCCCCCCTCTCCTTCATCCATCCGGCGCTCATGTTTGTGTTCAAAATTCAATTACCTCCTTATTGATACTTCACAGAGATATTTAAGCTGCAAACATGAAGCCCTGATTTCCCAGGGGGCCATGCCCCTCTCTATTTCACTGCTCTGCTTCCCCCAGGGTGAATTCCTGAGGCGTCCATATTAATAGGTAATCAGTCACAATTCATTTATTAAACAGCTAGCAAGGTTTATCAGCCTGCCCTGATTAGCCGGAAGAAGCCACTGAATTCCTAATTTATTTATGGAAATGTAAGTGTCTTTTTGAATTCCATTCATGAAAGACAGGGGTGCCGTGGGTCTGGCACGCTGAATTCTAACAGGGAAGCAGCAGGCAACCCGGAGACCGGGGACTCTGCAACTTCAGCCCAGGAAATGCACTATGGTGACCCTGGCGTGATCAATAGATTTAGGGCCAGAACCTCATACAAGCATTCAAAAGCCAGCTCTTCAGAGAGTAGGCATTGCCACCCACTGCAACTAGAGAATTACCATCCTGATGGCTCAGGGTGTCGATTGGCTGAACAAAGTTCCCTAAACAGAACAGGTGATGTGGTGAAACTGCATCAAAATAATCAAAAAAATAGAAGCATTTTAAAAAGTTCCAATAAAACATTCAGAATAGTGCTGAAAACAACTGCCAGGTAACACTAATGTAAGTATTTACATACAAAGTTCAGCTTTTTGAAAACTGCAGACTGTTACAACCTTTAAATTATTTTTGCTATAATCATTTCAACTGAACTGGTTTTAAAATGCCACTGTACTTTCAAGCCAAGACACAGAAGCTCAGTGATGCTGCTGGATTACCAGAAAGTGAAAATGGCTAACAGCAAAAAAAGAAGTCACTTCTCTATTGTTTTAAACAGAGAAATAGAGAACTCCGTAAAACGCAGACCTTGAAGTGAAAAGACTTATACGTGCACTTAATACATCTTAAGGCTATTAGGATATAGCTTCAGATAACATAAAGCTTATATACAGGCCTCTGAAGGTTCAAGGCCACCACTGGTGAAAAACACTTTCTTTTTATCCCTTTCAGCTGTGTAGTGATCTCTGAAACTCTGATTCACCTGAATTTTACCCACCATAGTTACTTAACCATAAAACAACGAGGAATGGAAGACTATAGGAAATGTTTATTTTCTTTTTCTTCTCCATACAAATTTGTGCCAAGTAACTTTCACTGTATTCCCCTCGGCATTTAGTGACTTTTCTGGACAGCTCAACGAGGAAGTAAACATAGGGATTGTATTTTTAAATCTTCCAAACAAGGAGGATGTCCCTCAGGCAGATGCAACAGCCAATGGGGTATTTTTAATTCATTTTTCCTAAATTATTTAGATCTCAAAACTGACAGGGTTTAACAAAGTACAGTGTTACATGGAATATAGACAGAAGCATGTTTAAACATATTGAGAGCATTTCTGTAACACTGTTATCAGACATTTTGTTCAGTGACTTCAGTACTCTGATTATTAACTGACTAGGAAAGTATTCAAAACTAACAAGCCAAAGCACAAGTAATGGAGGATGCAGGTGCCACTCCACAATATTGTATCTCACAGAAATTATTTCAGTCCAATCACAATTACTTGAAAATATATTTCAAATAGCAATCCAAAATCCTGTGTAGTTTAAAACTGGCTACACCTATGTTTACCCTCTGAATTTACAAGTACAAGCTCAACAGTTGCATACAAAGTTTTAATTTGCTTAAGATCTCATTACGCAAAAATTTCACTAGTGTATTAACACTGATATAAAATCCCCACTTCAACTAAACTAGTACAACCTATACTCTACAATAAAAAGATATGATTTCCTCTCAAATTACAGTGGTCAGACATGAAAAGATGTAGTACATGCAATAAATACATCCAAAATGCTAGGAGGAATGAGCTTCTGAATTCATCTACAACCAGAACTTGTGTGTTGCAGGTGTTGGAAGTCAGGAATGGCATGTGGAAATGAATCCTGGAAGAAGCATCTTTTTACTGCCCGAAAAAGTAATCAATAGCTTAATTGTTATTAGTTTGTGTTTTATGCAGACAAGGGTAATTCAGTGTATTCTTCCTACTATGAAAAGTAGCTCCTAGAGGAAGGGAAAAAACAGAATTTACAGGGAAGATTTCTCAATACCTTTCCTCCACTGTATAAGGAGATTTCCACGCTGGCACAACTGGCAGACATCACAGGATTTTACAACAGGCCCAAACATCTAATCAAGATGTGGCTCTCAACAGCCAGTTTCTCCAGCTCTCATTGCTTGGGGAACTGCAAATGCTACCAATGAAAATAAAACAACCTGTTCCCTTCCTGAATCTAGCCACACTTCACCTTTTCCCCCTTCAGCACACAACGGTGATTTCAAGCGAGGACTTTGCAGAGTACACAAGACAGAACTCACCACGGAGCAGGTAAAGCAGGACACTCGCGCATGTTCTTACTGGGGAGCTCACTGAGCATCAAACTCAACATTATTTTCACTCCCTCAGTACATAAGCTCCTTATCATACAGAAAACTGCAGCACCATCCACAACGGATGTCCAACCCATGCTGCCCAAACGTGTTGGAGAATACAAGCTGTAATCACGTTGCAGTTATTTCTAGTCTTCACAGATGTTATTTCTAGTCTTCTAGTTTTCAGAGATGTTATTTCTAGTTATTTCTACTCTTCACAGATTTCGAAACACAACCGRGTGAAAGCAATGCAGCACTGGCTTTCTGAAACCAAACACAATTGCTCCAGGAGATGCAAACTGTTGTCATTCATGTCAGTAAATGTTTCTTCCTTGGTTATGTTTAAGACACCAGCGCTAGTACTGAAATTATTACACACTGCTGCTTATGTTAGCGCATACACCCAACGAAGGGCTTACCAACTCAACTGCCKTGCATTCTTATCCACACGTCAACCCCCCCAAATGTCACCAGCTTCCCAAGCCATCAGCTCCCCTTATGCAATGCACTGTCAGCACAAAACCATGCATGTAGAAAAGCAAACCTACAAAACTATAAGAGAACAGAATTTAGTATTACAACAGAGAACACAGCATTATAATCTTTAACTGCTTGACTCATTTTCAAACTAACCATTTTAAAGTCCATTTTAATGTAACCAAGTCTGATACAGAATACCCAGTCGAACCCAGTATGATACTGCACAACCACCGAGGCAGAACTGGGATTCATGTCCCTGTATAACACCCAAAGGAAGGGTCTGGAAATAAAAACCAAAAGTATTACATAGGTATTCCTTCCTTTCTAAATGCCACTTGATACAACKTGATGACAAATGCCTATTACTCTGCTGAAAATTACTGTTCATACTTTCATCCTGTCTCATCTAGTCATCCATCTTACACATTTATTTCTAACACTCCCATAACAATGCCCATGTACTTCTAAGGTTACTGCAGTAACAAACTGCATGGTTACAATAAAGGCTGGGATAATTATTTCTTGTCTTTCTTGCACATATAGTCAGTGCTGATAACATCATACTTCTAGTGACTTACACAAGGAACTTCGCAAACTGCATACAAAATTCAAAAATTATTTCCTACACTACTTAAATGCTGTAACTTAAGTGACAGTCATTTACACGCAGAGCAGAACACAGTTCAGAATAAAAATGAGGCTCTCTAATTGACACTGGAGAAAATTAGATTCTAATTGCATATGCTGTATTTTGCTGATGACAATGAGGTTAGCATTTGCAAAAAAAGTGTTATGAGTTCTTTAATGACCAACAGGTTATTAAGACCTTTGTCATATAACTCATTAGAAATGTAACATTTCCAACAGCAGAGAGCCCTCTAGAGCTACCACAGGGTAACAGTTCAGCAACCCACCGGGAGAAGGGCACCAACGCTTATTGCAACACCTGGGCTCGTCGCGCATTCCCCTCCAGCTACTGACCAAACCTGATTTTACCTGGTTCAGTAGAACAGAGATTAAACCCTAGAGTGAGAAAACAGAAGTCACATTTTTCTTTGAAGAAAATGGGAGCTAGTATTTGTTGAATTGCCACTGAACCTAGAAAGCTTTAAAATGTAACAATAGGTTTCAGAGATGTTGTGCAAGGACTTAGAGAGACTTATATTATTTATAATACAGATGTTGGTAAAACATCACCAAATATCTAGAAAGCCAGATTTTACATGACAGTGTATAGTGACACCAAAATAATTGGCACTTTGTGCAGTTTAAACAATATGCGGATACATGCCTCGTAGCACAGAAAGCTCTCCATATGGAAATGCCCTATCAATGTAAAATAATYTCTACACAGAAAATATATTCTGCTGAGCTTTATTATAATAAGCTTCACTAGCTTTCATAAAACAGTGCTCAAAACAACATGCAAGCGAAATATGCTTAATCGGTTATTAGACACCTTTCCATTACCTCCACTTCTGTGCTTGTACTGTAGAGCAACCAATCAGTAAAAATATCTCCTCAAAATTAAATTACAAATCTAAAATGTCTACTTATGCAGCATGGAGTTTCCTATTCCCATCTCCCCAATTATAGTAGAAAGTTGTAAGATAAATCAGAGGAAAATTATTGAACTGTATCCTTTAGCTTTACTGTCAAGACTTACAACTGTGAAAAGCAGTAAACACAACTTTATTCTCTCCTCATTGTGACCAAAATTTCTGCAAGAATAAAATTTCTGAAAGAATAAACCCACCCATTTTCTCAGAACCAAAACCCATCAATACATCACATTTTGGGACTGACAACTGAAGTACAGCACGCCAACCACAGGTTTGGTTCCACATTTTAAGAGCCTAAGTTAACCACTGAGTTATGAGCTTAACTATCTGCGTGTTAATTCATCAGGCTTAATTATGATATGAGTTTGCAGTGTGCTCAGGGAACAACAATCTCTCGGACACTTTAAAGAAACCACAAACAGCTTTCAAACGTGCTTTCATGGGCAAGTATAAAGTAATGTTTTATTACCAAAATAAATTTCTAAGAGCCAGCACTTCACTGGAGGGGGGAGGTGAAGAACAAACTTGCAATGAATATGATGAGAAGAGGTAGTATGTTTACTCCGCTGGCAATGGCATTAAGCACCCTTTTTTGATCTCCAGCTACAACTCCAAAAGCCACAGCAAAACCCTCCTGTACAGACAGAGACAATTCAAAATGCCTCAGCACCCAGACAAATTCACATTAGGACCAAGAGTTGGATTTTTAATAGAGAAGTAAGCAATAGGTATRTAGTAAATTCTCCATCACTATTAATAGATTTTAGTGAGACAGGATTTTTTTTTTTTTTCCTAAAAAAGACAGTTTTTAAACAAGGGAATTCAGGCAAAAAATTAATTCAAAGAAGCCTCCTAGCCACATGATCAAAATTTTTCTTGTGGCCTGTATCAGGAATAGTGTGGCCAGCAGGAGCAGGGAGGTGATCGTGCCCCTGT